>JAJAGP010002405.1:28666-116053 GCA_025084515.1 Ancistrus triradiatus | reverse complement strand
ATAAATAAAAGACCAAGTATAATAGTTTTGTCTCATTTGTTTAACTGGGTTCTCTTTATCTACTTTTAAGACTTGTGTGAAAATCTGATGATGTTTTAGGTCATATTTATGCAGAAATATAGAAAATTCTAAGGGGTTCACAAACTTTCAAGCACCACTGTATGGGCCAGCAGCTTCAGGCAAAATTCACTTTAACCAAAGTGTGATAGCCACCATTTAACCATCTTCTAATGCTACCTACTCACAGTACCTTCACTGGGTATCTGGATTAAAGCCTTGTTCAAAGTTTTGAATCTCTTGCCATCCACTTTCATCATCAGGTGCATCAGAAGCAGAACCAAAATTGGACAAAATTATGGACAAACCATACACGGATTTAAACTGCACATAGTAGAATAATAAACATGTTCTTTTTCAACCATCACTGGGACTCATCGAGACTTATCCCAAACTATGCTTTTTCCACTTTGTTTTATACAGTCTAAGCCATTAGCATTGTTTGTTTGTTTTATTTAACATCACTTCAGCATCAATGGCTATTCATGACAGGGGCAAGGTTACATAAATACTAGTCAGACACATTCACACTAGGGCAATTTAGAGCAACCAGGTAACCTAACGCAAGTCTTTGAAATGTGGGAGGAAACCAGAGCATCTAGAGTAAACTCACACAGACACGGGGAGTCCAATGTCAGGATCGAACCAGGGATTTCTGTAGCAATCATATCTGGTATAGATTACAAATGATCGACATGAATATGGATTTTCTATATGTGAAAGGACATTGTTCAAACATTTGAATGGACAAATATTTTTCCTTTTGACAACCCTAATGATAATGCACCACGTTACAAAGCAAATGTTGTCACAAAGCAAACTGGATCCTTCCCAGTCACTGGATTTGTATCCAATAAAACACCTTGTGGGATGTGGCAGAACGGGAGATTCGCAGCATGAAAACGCACCAGAAAAATCTGCAGGAATTGTGTGATGCAGTCATGTCAACATGGAGCAGAATTTCAAATAAATATTTTAGTTGTGTGAATCATGTCTCAAAGAACTGAGGCTGCTTTGAGAACAAAAGGCAACCCTGATCACTACTAGTACAGTGTTCCTAATAAAGTGCTTGATGAGTGTATTGACAAGGGGATGAGAGACATGTCCTTCTCCGCAGTATTCTGTTCAGCCTGAATCACAGCCCACTCCTTCTTGCTTGTGCTCTGAATGTTAACCAGAGCGCTACTGCCTTCTCTGTTCTTCAAGGCCATGTATCTGCCAAACCTTATTTAATGGTTTAAATGTAATGTCACTATGGCATATTACTGACAGATCATGCGTTTAGGAAGAGCTCTCATGGGCCTAGATTTGTCATCAGACTAAAGATTCAACAAATTAAATGAAGAGGAGGCTATAGGAGATTGTAGACTGATAACAGTACAGCAGAGGTAAAGACTTTATGTTTGACTTCCTATGTTTTAGTTCTGTTGAACAAATGCTTTCTGAATACTGGGAGCACTATTAGATAGTCAGAAGATTACAAACATGAATACAGAAGCTGGGTGAACAAGCACACAATTAATAATGTGTTTCATATACAGTACATAAACATGGACATGTTTTTTAAAAAATAAAAGATACCATACCATTACTCTGTACTTAGAAAAGTACAGAAAAACTGTTGACTGTACAGTCATCAAGACCATCATTGACTCTTGTGGCTGACAGCAAACATTTACTTGAAACTCTAAGTTATTTGTTAATTATTTCTTTGTTATTTGTTAATTAAGCTCTACTCCAATCACATTTCATATTTATACATACATTGTCTATTTTACCAGCTCCACATACCACATAGGTGCACTTTGTACTTCCACCATAATAGACTGTAGTCCATCTAATACTCTGCATACTTTGTAAGCCCCCGTTCATCCTGTTTTTCAACAGTCAGGACCACCAGACATCAGGTGTCATTGGATGGTGAATCATTCTCAGTAATGCAGTGTGGTGGTGGCATGTTAGTGTGTGTCATGCTGGTGTGAGTGGATCAGTCACAGCGATGTTGCAGTAGTTTTTAAACACTGTGCCCACTCACTGTCCACTCAATTAGACACACCACCTTGCTGTTCGATCTTGTAGATGTATAGTAAGAGACAGCAGCTAATCTGTTGCTTTGTGTTAGTCATCCTCTTGTCCTTCATCAGTCGTCACAGGATGCTGTCCACAGGACGCTGTTGGCTTGATATCTTTGGCTGGTGGTCTATTCTCAGTCCATCAGTGACACTGAGGTGTTTAAGAAATCTCCAGCAGCACTGCTATGTCTGACACTCTCATACCAGTGCAACACACAGCAACATGCCACCACCACAAGCATTGTCACTGCAGTACAGAATGATCCACCACCAAATAAAACTCTTTGACAGTCCTGTAGGAGTCCTTACCATTGAAGAACATGGTGAAAGGGGGGTAACAAGTGCACCTATTTGGGAAGTGGAGATAACATGGAGAATGAATGTGGAATGGAGGTGGTTTAAATGTTATAGCTGATCATTATACATCTGTATAATCATCATTTGACAGCTCGGACTGTATGACTTATTCTGAATCATTTAAGTCCGGAGTTTTCCCGTATACTTAGCATCATAGGGTTTTGACAGAACACAATGTGTCAGTGCAAGAAAGAACAAATCAATCAGTCATCTATTACAGTCAAAGTGATGCTTCTGCTGAATTTAACATATTGCTGATTAGCAGCTTGTTGCAAAGTTTCAGAAAAACATATTCATACCTGTTGTTGTCTGGGTCAAAAGAGCCTAAGCTTTAATATTTAGAATAATAGTGGACATATAGAAACCAGTTTTTCCATAGACAATAATTTCTTTTAGCACTTTTTCTATTAATGTCAGACCTGACAAGTGTCCTGTATTTTACTGTATTGTTTTAAAATAAACGTTTTTTGAAGTGGTAACAAATAGACAGGATCATTCTTGTGTTTGTTTTATTGTTAGAAGTACGAATATAATTTTAATATTGACATTAATTATTAGAGTGTTTTGGGTTATTTTCTGATTGAGAGGTTAAATAGTTGTCCGTGGTAATTGGTCATACACTACTAACTGGGGGAAAATAATTGGTAGTGAAGAGAAGTTGCTTCTGACTCACCTTGTGCAGCTTCCACATGGCTCCTAGTGCTTTGACCTCATGTGCGGAATGCTTGCCTTCTTCCAGACACTGATAACAGACGGGAGTTTTGCATTGCACGCAGTACATGCTGAGGTTCTCCAGTTCGTGTTCGGTGCAGGTGGAGGTTTTGCGCGGACTCGCTCTCCGGCTGATGCGCCCCTGCGCCGGCGGCACTAGGCGGTGCTTGGCGAGCGGACCGCGGGGAGGGTGGCAGCGCAGACGGCACGGGTCACAGTAGAAGACGTCGCACTGTTCGCACATGGTGGTGGCTTCCCGAGGGCTCTTCTCACACAGCTGGCAGCGCAGAGCGGCAGCCTTGCTCTGCTGATAGCGGTCCACCACCGCCTCCAACACACGGTTTTTGGGGAAGCCGCGCAGGCCGCGTTCATCTAGTGTCAGGCTACGGTGGCACTGCGGGCAGGTGAGGCAGGCGTTGCGTGGAATCGGCGTTGCGCCTCCTGGGTGCAAGAGCAGCTGGTGCTGAGGTTGCGGCGGTACCGCGGGCACGGGGGCAGGAGGAAACACACGTACCCCGTTTGGCGACTTTTGGCAGGGGGTCGTGGGTGCGCTCGCAAAGCCTCCATAAGAGCCGTAGCCGCTGTCCGACTCACTATACAAACTCATCTTATCCAGGTCCAGGTAGTCGTAGTCGGACGGCGCGGAACCAGACGCGCGGCCGCCCTGCGGTGATTCGGCGTCTGGTGTTTGCACCAAGATGTTCCGAGCGCAGGCCAGGCAAATGTTTGGCGAGCACGGCAAGATGATCGGGCTCGCGAAAAAAGGAGGCCACATCACGGGGCACTTGAGCTCCCTCTTTTTTTTTCCATTTCCTCCATCATTCGCTTGTTTACAGATCTAAACTGTTAGCAGCTGGAGAAACTGTCACCATGAAGCGAGCACGTTCTAGATCTTCACTACAGAATGCTCGAGCAAGGCAGAGAAGGTGGTATTTTATACAGGGGGAGGAGGGGTCAAATCCTAGCACATCCATAATCTATAGCTTTCAAAGCTATTAAAGGTGTGCTTCTCGGTGTTATATTTCATTCATTTCACTATTACAAATACACCTTTAACTATGTTGAAACACGTTAAAACAATGTGACCAAAGTAAGTGTGTTTCTCTGATAAACAGTATCTGAAAACATTAGCTCTTGGTTATGTTTACATGATGTCTAAACATTGACATTTGAGATTAAGATTAAGATTTAGAATTCCAGGACATGTAGCCTACATAGATGGAACAAATAAAAAAAAATTGTAACTCACCTGGCAACAGCATGAGCCATATACCATTAAATTTACCATTAAAACCAGTTCACGATATTTAGCAAATATCATTTAGAATTATACCTGCCATTTAAAGTGCTGAGCATTACATACAAAATCAGCTTTAAGCTTTTTATGCAACAGTTATGTCAGAATCATAATATTTAAGATGCTGACGGTGTGCAGTTATGTCACAGACACATATGTAAATGATTTCAGGTGTGGTCCGAGGAGCATAAAAGTGCTTCCCCCGCTACTCTATAAAAAGGCTGTCAGAGGGTACTTTTGGGTAGTGTATCTCTTGGTGAGAGATTGTTGACTGCTAGATATGCCCCTTTGATACATTTGCCCATAGATCCTCCACACTCATAGTTTGCCGAAGCTGGCATCCCAGCTGGTCCCATAAATGCTCGATTAGTAATAAATCTGGCGATTGAGCAAGCCAAGGAAGTGCTGAATTCTGGCAGAGACATTCCTGTTAAACCCTTGCTGTGTATGGGTGAGAATTACCGTGCTGAAAAATATCTGTTGGAAGCTCTGTCATGAGAGGCGACATGTGGCTGCAGGATGTCCTGCCCATATTGCTGAGTTGTTATTGCCCATTGTATCACTACTAGGGGTGGTATGCGATGGCTCCCTAGATCATCACACCAGCAGTTGGGACAATGTGTCACTCCACAACAAAGGCAGGACTGAAGCACTCACCACAAGCCTCCATACTCAAACCCGTCTGTCATCCGATCTCAAACAGAACCTGGATTTGTTGTTACAGACAATACGGTCCCAGTCATCAGCAGTCAAGATTTCTCATCCATGACACCACTGCTAATGAAGGTAATGGTGGCTGGTTGTCAATGGCAGGACACGTGATGGGCACAGTGACAACAAATTTCCTTCTGCTTAGCATCTGGAAATGGTCTCGGCAGAGACAGGGGTGTGCAGTGAAGGTGTCACCTGTGTCTGGATTGTGGATAATGAAACTGTGGATGCTGCTTGTGATTGTCGGTGGATCAAACGATTCTCTCTATTGGTGGTCTGCCTGGGCTGTCCAGAGCCTGTTCGTCTTGCACCCTCAGAGAACCACTGCTCCCAACACCTCCTAACAGCTAGGTCAGAATGGCCTAGATGGGCAATTCAACAAAACAACCATCCTGCTTCTCTCAGTCCAATGATGCATCCCCTCTCATAGTCTGTCAACTGGGCAAAATGTTTATGAATGTGTTGTGAAGACATGTCTAGCAGTCAAAATCTTTCACTAAAAGGTACACTACCCAACAGTAGCCTCTGAGAGCCTTTTTATAGGGCAGAAAGGGAAGCACTTTTACACCCTCTTGTGGACCCTGTGTCTGCTCAGACCGCACCTGTAATCACTTACATATCTGCCTGAGACATAACTGCATGCCCACTGAGTTTTGCAGCATTCTGACATTTCTATATGGGTGCTTAATTGTTTTTGTCAGTGAGTGAATATATATGCATAGATGTAACCTATAAATTCAGCTGGCACTAGTTACATTCTGTTGATTCTCCAGATACTGGAGTGTGGACCAGAAGGTCCAGGGTTCAAAGCTCAGGGTCCCACCTCTGCTAAGTTGATACTGTTAGATTCTTGAGCAAGGCCCTTAACCCACAATAGCTCTGGATAAGGGCAACTGTAAATGTAAATTGGACTGTGGTAGCCAATCGATTAAGGTACTGAAGTATGGACCAGAAGGTCTAGGGTTCAAATCCCACCTTTGCCAAGCTGCCACTGTTGGGTCCTTGAGCAAGACCATTAACCCACAATAGTTTGGATTGTAAGACTGTATCAGTTCTAAGTTGCTCTGGATAATGGCATCTGCTAAATCTTCATAGTTTTATCATGTAATTACTCTCCCTCTTGGCAGCCCTCAAACTGTTTCCAAAACATAGGTTTGTTCATAAAGTGGAAGTAAAGTGTATATGTGTTGTTAGCCACAGAAATGTACTTGTGAATGATCCTTAATACCACTAGACACTAGCTAGCAATCTAAAATGTAGATTATAAAATAATTTTGTTCCAAACAATTATTTTGTCATCTAATAAAGACTAACCTTGAATTGATTTGCCAGTGCATCACAGGAATCTTTTTGCTGAGCAGTATGTAATGTGTGTGCCTGCTGTTAGTGACTCTCCACAGTGCGAATTGGGCACATGAATTGACAGTATGAGGATCTGTTAGTGACCTTTCGCAATGAATTAGTACAATAACAGATGGCTGGCAAGGTTCATGGCTTAAATATAATACTAAATTACTACTCAGCTCCTTTTAGTTTTGGGGTATGAAAGTTGTTTACAGACTCCGAAAAGCCAATATAGAGACTCACAGCTTTTTTCTAATCACACAGTGTAACTCATTCATATCATCATTCATTCATTCACTTTTTATCCGATTCATCCTGGTCAGGTCGGAGGAGAGTTGGTGCCTAGCCGGCAGCAGAGGGCACAATACAGGAACAACCGAGACATGTGGCGCTCACTGCCACTGTAGGGGCATTCATACATTCATTCATACACCACTCACAACTATTGGCACTTCAGAAAGTCCAGTTCCCAAGACATGTGCCTTTGGACTTTGGAGAAACTGAGTGCATGGAGAAAACCCAGGTTGAGGACATGCCACACAAAAGACCCAGTATCGCTCCACCACCTGGGATCAAACCGTATCGTCTTGTTGTTAGGCGACTGTGCAAGCCACAGCATGAATATAACACACAGTATGCCTTTTATCATTAAAAATCTAAAATAATGTCGCATGTCTGGCTTTAGACTTTTATAAGATGAGTGGATACAAAGACAGCCGGTAAATACATGTTTGTTTTAGAGACTGAATTTGGGATATGATCACTGCTAAAGTAAATGATGTGGCAGGTTTGTCCGCATACATGGATTTGAGATTTCCACTTGTTTCTGTGAAGCTGAATGTCAACAAGACCGAGTTGGAAATGCTTGCCCTGATGAGTGGCTGCTTTACTTTGTTCTATTGGTTCTGCATCAGCCGTTTTCACATTAATCCTAACTGAGAGGAAAAAACGAGAGCAGCAAAGAGAGAAAATAACAGCAAGCACTCATATAGCACAGCAAACTGGACATTTGGCACTACCCACCAGAGATATGTGCATTGATGCAAATCACTGCAACACAGTAATCACACAATCACACATGGCACACTGTGTCCTTTACCTGTGCTTTGAATGTTTACTGCCCCTCTACTCACAACGGTCATAAGAACATAAGAATCGCCGACATGGAGTTGATGCGAGAAGAATGGTTTTGACTGGCCTTCCGCTCTTCAATGGTTTGAAGCAAAGTGGTGCACTAAGACATATTTTTTTGTTTGGCTTAGGGTGATAACCTTCACAGGGGCCATGTTTTTTGAATGTTTAATAGCTATCTCTCTTCTGGACGTGAATGTATTACAAGCTTCTTTTAAGGCCCACTATGGTTGTACGGAAAAACTATGTAACTTACATATTGTTTTTAAACTAAAGGTATGGACATTTACCCTGGAGGGTATCACCCCAGTAACAAGCAAGGGTACATTTTAGTACTATGATTTCTGAGAATGTGAACCATGTGATAGTGGTACTTGTGCTTCCCTCTTGTTTCTCTCTGAGTCTGAAGGGAAATGACGTGATACATTTACATTTATAGCATTTAGCAGACGCCCTTATCCAGAGCGACTTACAATTGATACAGTCTTACAATCCAAGCAATTGTGGGTTAAGGGTCTTGCTCAAGGATCAACCAGTGGCAGCTTGGCAGAGGTGGGATTTGAACCCTGGTCCAGAGTTCAGTACCTTAACCACTAGGCTACCACAGTCACCCAGTGATAATTAATTCCCAAGTGATTTTTATTCTGATAGTGGCACCGTGGGTCAGAGAGCTGCTGCTCCTGCATGTAACCTTAAGTTTTTTAGGTTTGTCTTAATGTCCCGAAGCTAATCACAACCGGTGCACTTTTGACACTCACAGTTCATACTATGCTATATCAAACTGTAGAAATAGTGACAAACCACAGACTGGCTATAAACGTCTGTGACCGAGCACAGAAATGTTAGAAAAGGATTGAACATATGTACACTGAAAATTTACAAAAACAAAATGTTTCCTTATACTAAAGTCTTAAGAAATGTTACCAAACCTCCCATGGAATGGCTGTGTTTTGAACAGCGTGGGTTACAATTTTTATATCTTGTGCAACCCAATCAGACTGTTTCTGAGTTACAGTAGTCTGTATATAGCATCATATATAATGCCTATATAACATCATCATACCCCTTTGAAAAAAATCATATTTTTGTCTTACAGCCTGAATGAAAACCCATTAAAACATTTTTCCAGTTTTATTGCTACACTTCTATTTACATAATCTGTGTGGCAGTTTTTTCCAAAGAACCTTCTTTTTTGCCACCATGTCACACAGCTTTGTGTAAATCTTGTGAGATTGTTGTCACATGCACATACTGACACGTCAGCCATAAAGACTTGCCATTCATTTGCATATATTTAAATGTATTTTGCGGGAATTTGTGATTTGCTGTCTCTGCCAATTTGTGGGCCTTGGACAATGTATATTCAACCTACTTAAATGACTGTTCGATTCATTGGCGTCGAATTCAGTTCAAAGAGTCAGTTCTAAGGTTCTCCAAAGGGGTTGTTAATTTATAGACAAAAATCACATCACTCCCACTATACTTTGAATGTAGTAGCAGTTTTCTCTATCTGAATCATAGATGCAGTTGCAGTTCATATATGGCTTTGACTGGACATGTGCTTCTGGAAGCCATTATTGCTGTCTAAAGATGCTTTGAAAGCTAAATCTTTGACATTTTGCTCCCATAAATGCCACATGAAAAGCAAAAGCATGCAGACTTTACAGAAGATTTGATCCATGGTCTGGTACGATACCATTTCGAATTAAAAGCCTGTAATGTGTCCAAACATGCAATTATTAAAAGGTATTCAAAACTGACTGCAGCGGAGTGGTATCATTCAATCCAGGGAAAAGCACACCTAGCAGGGACTGGGAGGCTAGAGGAGCTAACAGAGGCTGCTGTGCCAACGTCTGTTTTGTTTTGTTGTTATCAGAAAACATTTGGCAGTGGTAGTACTGGACTATGGACCAGAAGGCCGAGGGTTCTAATCCCACCTCTGCTAAGCTGCAACCGTTGGGTCCTTGAGCAAGGCTCTTAACCCACAATTGCTTGGATTGTAAGAATGTATCAATTGTAAGAGGCCTTGGATAAGGGTGTCTGCTAAGTGACATAAAGATAACTGTAAATGTTGCAGGGAATAAGCTACTGGACTACTAACCAGAAGGTTGAGGGTTGGTTCAAGAAGAAAGAAAAAAAAAAAAAAAAACAAAAAAAACCCCAAAAGCAGAAAACCAAAAAAAAAGTGGGCCCCCGCCCCAAAAAAAATCCGCAGCTCTGCCAATTTTTCCTTTGAGGCAAGGCCCTTATCTTACACATTGACGTACCCTTTTTGAACTGTAAGTCACTGTGTATAAGGGTCTGCTGAATGCTGGTGTAAATAAAGATAACTTTAGAATGTAAAGTGAATAAACCAGTAAGAGGCAAAGTGTATGGCACCACATAAAGAATAGTTTCATTCTTACATTTACCATCTACGCCGCCCAAGGAGGTTGGGTCCCCTTTTTGATCTTGCTCCTCCCAAGGTTTCTTCCTCATAATGCTTAGGGAGTTTTTCCTTGCCACTGTCGCCCTAGCTTGCTCAATTGGGATTGGACGTAGATATTAGGAGATAATCTAAAATTGTAAGGCTTGCTTTGAGACAATCCCCCCATTGTAAACAGTGCTATATAAATAAATCTGACTTGGACTGACATGTACTGTGTAGTTGTATCCCCCATCACAACACACAACCACACAAACTGTAAATAAATAATCACTAACCTGATTGTGTTTCCCCACAGCAGAACCAAGGACATGCTAATCTCAATGTTTAACAAAATCCTTATTAAGTTATTCAACCTTCAACTAAAACATGAAAATAAAGGTCACTGCTGGCATAGTGACCTCCTCAAAGACAAAGCCACAAACATACATGTGCCCTAATACAAACACACTTAGAGTTTGTTTTCCTGAACGTCTCTTGTCAAATTTTATCATTCATGTTCTAAATAATTTGCACATCACACAATACATAAGTATTCAGCAGAATGTTGATGCCTCAAAGTTTCAAGATCCGGTTCAGTCTAGGCCATTGATCCATCAATAACATTGATTTTCTCATTTTTGTGACAGTTACCAATACACAGCCATAGTGTTATCAGATATAGATAAATCAGGATACCAGCTCCGTGGCTCAGTAGTAAGAGTCAGTCTGCTGGAAACAGCAGTTCCTGAGGGAAGCGTGAAGGTCGGGTGGTTGTCTATTGGAACCCTACAAAGGACGGTCTGTCCAGAGTGTACCTCTTCCGCGACGCATGAATCCCTCCCTTCGTGATCCTGACCAAAATATAGAAGGGAGGGGGGAACAGGGAAATGCTCTGCTTTAATGTCCGCACTACGTTCTGTGGAACAGGACATTAACCAAAATGGACATTGACCAAACATTACCATATGCACATAGTATTTTAGGCTACTCTAATGTAAATATAAAGGGCATTTTCACAATAAAACTGCATGCCAATGGTGCGTGAATGTGTTCGAAGTCTGACCTGTTATACACATGCTAAACCTTTCGTAATTCATGGAAATTCACAATAATTGTAGAAAATGCAGTAATATAATGTTATGGCGCTATCAACAGTAAAGTGCTTAAGATTATAAGTACTTAAGATTAGCACTTAAGATAATAGCTTGACATACCTGATACTTTTGTTTGACAGAAGCCAAAACTGCATGTATAGACAGTATTATGAACAACACATAAGATCAACCAGATGAAACAGTCAGTGAGTGAATGTCAACCAGTTTATATAGTTATAGGTTATAGAGAATATACAGGTAGTGAGGGGACAAACAAAGGAGTACTACTTACAATAGGACTAGCATCTTTACAGTTTGTTAGAAATATGTACACACAAACACAAGTAACACATTAACCATGTTAGAACAGTCTCTAGCTCTCTGAGCTCAACTTCTATATACTCATGAATAGTATTCGGTCACCATAGGATAAATTATATACATTACTTTGCTGCTCAGCTGTTTTCACCACAGCAGTAAATATGACACGACAGTGACATAACAATATGTGACACTGGTACAAATGTGTCAGGGGTTATAGGGTAGCTGGGATTATTAGAAACCTTAAAATCACTGCTGGGATCCACCAAAAATCTCAGCAAACAGCACTCCATGGTCAATCATGGTAGCCGGGACTGTGGTAGCCAAGCGGATAAGGTACTGGACTACGGACCAGAAGATCCAGGGTTCAAATCCCACCTCTGCCAAGCTGCCACTGTTGGGTCCTTAACCCACAATTGCTTGGATTGTAAGACTGTATCAATTGTAAGTCGCTCTGGATAAGAGCGTCTGCTAATTGCTGTAAATGTAAATGTAAATGTAAATCACAAATCACAGATAAAGGACTAGTGGATGATTTTACATTCTACATGGAAACAATAGCTAGTCTCCAGAAATTGCAACAAAGAAATTCCCAAAAAGAGTATATCAGGTACTAAAACAATCTTGCTGTACCTTACACACACCTATTAGCAAAAGACTCACTAACAAGTCAAAATCACATCCGTGTAATATCTGGTCAATGAGGGAAGTACAGTGGTCACTTTTAAATGATGAATGAGATAGAAAGTGGCTAGAAAACTTAACATAGCCACAGATGTTAGATCAATTCTACTACAGAATATTCTAGAGTTTCTAGTTGAGGTGCTGCCAGTATTATATGACTCAAATAAAAGTCCTCTGTTTAAGTTTCCATCTGAGTTAACTGTGTTACTGTCTTTTAAATGTACAGAAGTACTACAAGTAAAAGTTTGCTGTTTGCTGTTTGCTGTTTACCAATGTTATTTGAGCAGAGCTGTCATAAGTAGTAAACTACAGTGGTGCCTTGTCTCTTGTCATTAATTCGTTCCAGAAGGCTTGTCAAGAGCCAAAAACAATGAGCACCGGGCTGATTTTTCCCTTAAGAAATATTGTAAATTGATTTAATCTGTTACAGACCCCCTCGAAAATCCACACTATATAAGACATTATATGGATTAATGGAGTTGTATTGTACAGGTGCTCCCTAATTTATGATGGGGATATCTTACGACAAATCCATCATAAGTTAAATTTACCATGATGAGTTTAATATAGTTTATACTGTATCGTAGCAGAGCCAAGCTTATTGTTTAACACACTTATACATTAACCTACAGTTGGATAAAATCCTTAACACAAAGCTTATTTTATAATAAGTGTTGAAAATCTCATATAATTTAGTGAGTAATGGACTGAAAGTGAAAAGCAAAGCAAAATGCTTACACTATTTGTGTACTCAGAGCTGTACTAGCTGCTAATGCTAACTGCTCAGCCTGAAAGTGATTCTGATTCCCTTTTGATTGGCTGTAATCAGCAACCTTTTTAGAACCCCTGGGGACTGATTTGCACTACGAATATAGTACTATAGATGTAAAAATAAAGAAAAACACAATAAACAGCGCAGATCTTCACTGGGAAAGACCTATTGTGAGACTGAATCACTGATTCCCTGTGTACTGAATTGTGAATCAAGCTTCAGCTTGAAAAAGTCATGCAGCTTTTTAGTTTAAGCAAATGCGCTGAGTAATGAGCAAACAATGAGAACCGAGACAAATTTTTCTAGTCAAAATGCATCGAGAACCAAATTCGACGAGTTCTGAGGTGGTCGACAACCAAGGTATCACTGTATTTCAATTATAGCATCCAAAACCAAGACAGCTTGACAGCTGGCCTTTTATGATTTATTGTAAAATGTGTGTTGACAGTCAAGACACTATGTAGAGATTCTTGAAGGACGAAATCAGATATAGCGCAGATAGGCAAAACAGGCATTTTGAAAATGAAGAAATACAGTGGGGCAAAAAAGTATTTAGTCAGCCACTGATTGTGCAAGTTCTCCTACTTAGAAAGATGAGAGAGGTCTGTAATTTTCATCATAGGTACACTTCAACTATGAGAGACAAAATGAGAAAAAAAAATCCAGAAAATCACATTGTAGGATTTTTAAAGAATTTAATTGTAAATTAATTTGGAAATAAGTATTTGGTCAATAACAAAAGTTCAACTCAATACTTTGTGACATAACCTTTGTTGCAATGACAGAGGTCAAACGTTTCCTGTAAGCCCTTCATCATGTTGGCACACACTGTAGTTGGTATTTTGGCCCATTCCTCCATGCAGATCTCCTCTAGAGCAGAGATGTTTTGGGGTTGTCTCTGGGCACACACGATCTTTCAACTCTCTCCACAGATTTTCTATGGGGTTGAGGTCTGGAGACTGGCTAGGCCACTCCAGGACCTTAAAATGCTTTTACGGAGCCACTTCTTCGTTGCCCGAGTGGTGTGTTTGGGATTATTGTCATGCTGGAAGACCCAGCCACGTTCCATCTTCAATGCTCTCACTGATGGAAGGAGGTTTTGGCTTAAAATCTCACTATACATGGCCCCGTTCATTCTTCCCTTAACACGAATCAGTCATCCTGTCACCTTTGCAGAAAAATAGCCCCAAAGCATGATGTTTCCACCCCCATGCTTCATAGTAGGTATGGTGTTCTTGGGATGCAACTCAGCATTCTTCTTCCTCCAAACAAGATGAGTTGAGTTTTTACCAAAAAATTCTGATATTATACCACATGATATTCCCCCAATCCTCTTCTGGATCATCCATATGCTCTCTAGTAAACTTCAGACGGGCCTGGACATTTACTGACTTAAGCAGGGGGACATGCCTGGCACTGTAGGATCTGAGTTCCTCTCGGCTGATGGTAGCCTTTGTTACTTTGGTCCCAGCTCTCTGCAGGTCATTCATCAGGTCCCTCCGTGTAGTTCTGGGATTTTCGCTCATGATCATTTTGACTCTCATAGTTGAAGTGTACCTATGATAAATTACAGACCTCTCTCAAGTAGGAGGACTTGCACAATCAGTGGTTGACTAAATACTTTTTGCCCAACTGTAGGTCTTGCATTCTGCAAATTGAAAATGTCTTAGTCGACTTGTATGTGATCATCAAAGCAAAGTAATTCAGCCAATTGAAAAACAAGTGTGCTCTCATTATTGTGTTTTAGTTTGAAAGCATACTACATTCCTTATCTGACCATTTTCTCTACTCAGACATAATGACTATCTTCAGATGTTTCATAATTGTAGGGGAGTCAAAATTTACACATTTTACATGGAAATTTATTTGGGAGTGAAAGAACATTGCCTAAAATAAAAGAAATACTTCAATATAAATATTTGAAAATTATACTTTATTGAAGTAGTAAATTGAGTAAATGTACTTAGTTACTCTCCACCATTGTGGTTATTGTTACAAATATTGACCTTGGTTGTTCATGGTACAGTACTCGCACATGTTATGAAAAAAAGGTTTTATTGGCAAAACGGCTATTGTATCAACCTAATAATCCACTTTAAACAAATTTAACAACAGTATCATAAACAAGCCCCGTACCCCCACCAACCAAACAAGATCACACACAAAGACACACACGCAAGCATGCACATAGTCACACACACACACTTCTTCCCTGGCACGACATTATATTAGTCATGCTTCACTGAATTTTGATAGCTAATATTACAGGGATGTGGGGTGGTGAGCATCTTCCTTTATTTTTCTCCTTGTATTTCTCCTCTAGCTCTTTCTCTCTGTGCTATAAACCAAGTGAGCCAGTACACATTCACACATATCACACAAATGACTCTTCATTATCCTACTGTAAGCCATTTTGTAATGTAATGTAATGATAGACAAAGATATTTGGAAGAGTGTGTGATTTAAGAACAGTCAAATGACTGCAGACCTGTTATTAGACATCATTTCTGATGTTTTCCTTCATAATCAATGTAAATTTTTGAGTAAATGTTTGACTAAAGTATTAAACAGAAATAAAGTCTGAAAAATTGCAGATGAAAAATTTAATTAAGTAAAAATAAAATATTAAATTGTACTTTATTCTTTTAACATTTCTACTGCTTTTTTTCTGAATTTGCCATTAACTTGCTTGCTCAGGTGGTGCAGTGGTCTAATACACACAGTGACCTGGGTTTGAGTCTCTGTGGTGCCTTTTGGCTGGGTTGGGCATTATATGAAGATATGATTGGCTGTGTCTGAGGGAGGCGATGCTGTTCAGGGGATCTCCTGGGGCTGCTACACCAACCCCTATTGGCATTAAACAATTTCAGCAGGTTATAATGTTCTGCTAAACCCGGTCATTATTTGATACATATTTATCAGACATGTATAAGCATAAGCAAATAAGCAGATTGATCTGGACCTTGAGGATACAGGACAATACTGTATCTTTGAGAGTATGTGGAATAGTGTAACATGGTTTTTGTAGATCTTTTGTACATCTTTGGCCAGTGATATTATTTGAGGGTGTATAGCCTATATAAAGGATAATTTTGAGGACACAGTATATTCTGCTGCGTAACTGGAGCATGAGACAAAAAAGGAAGAGGAGTCAGAGAACACCCTCACAGTTTATTTTTAGTAATATGGAGGAGGACATTTGTCAGATGGAGACTCTCATCCAGAAACCACCTTTACATTGCTGAGGGCTTTGCAGTAGAAGAAGGTAGCACAGGCAGGGAAGGCATTAAAATTCACTAACGCTGCCACTTGATTTTTAATCATTTAGCCTAAAGTCATCCACAAAGTCAACGACTTTAACTGTTTTTGCTCTTGTAATATCAAACCATGTATTTATAATGTAGACTCTTCAAAGCAGTACTTCTACTGCCACCTAGTGTTTAATAAAGAAATGACGATCAGCGCTTACATACCCGGATCATATTATTTATGTAAATAATTAAACAAAGATCTGATTCATCCTTAACATCGATAACACAAACAAGTTTGAAAAACAATAGAGTTACAATCTAAAAAAACAGTATAAATAAATAATAAAACAAAATGAATCACGTTTATGTTTGATTTGCATCCTCTCACTTTCCATGATTTTGTTAAGATCTGGTTAAGAACTGCCACCTCCATGCCTCCACTGGTATTTCATCTGGGACAATCGTCTCGTCCTCGTTAACCCACCGCACGTCCTGATTCACTATCCACGTCATCCATCCTTTGCTTGCTCCCATTTTCTTCATTCATCAACACCTCCATGTATTCTTTCCACCTTCTTAATACACTCTCCTTTTCTTCACCTTCACAGTCATCCTACAGACCACCATCTGATGTTAACTAGGTACCTCTCCACTGCCACTTCGTTACAGTCTCCAATCTCTTTCAGGTTGCATCTCCATAATAGGACACAGCCAACCTGCATCCACCTTCCTCTTATACATTCCTATAGTGCGCTTCCAAGTTAGAAGTTTCCACCAGTACCCTGTTGGCCAACAGTACCCGTGGTGGCCGCTGGACCCAAGCCTCAACCAATCCAGTATGGAAATCTTATTTGTAATTCATATATTTCATTTGATACAGGTTTTATGCCAGCTCTTTCCTAGCTTAACCCTCCTATTTATCCAGGCTTGGGACCAGTACTGAGAGGTCACTGGCATTGTACATCCACAGTGGGTGGGTTAAAGGTTTCACTATTCTCCCAATTTAATGTTGATGAAGTGATAGTACAAAATGTGTAAAGAGCACTTTTATTTTTAAAAAGAGCAAGTTAGGACATATTACTTAAACTTAACTGATTGCCCACCTTTTCCTCTCATTTTTCGTTTTCTAGATCTTCGACTCTTATCCTCCACGTCTCTTCCTTTCACTCTACCTTTCGCACATTTTCTCCGTCCATTCTCCCGTAGTCTGTCTCGCTTTCCACGTGCCGCAGCTTTCCCTTCGGTGCACCTTATTCTCTCCCTGTTTCCTCGTGTTTCCAGCCACTCTATCTTTTTTTGTTTATTTTCTTTTTTACCCCCTTAATCGTCCTATTCTGCTTCCCTAACCTTTCTTTATCCACCAACTGCTTTTCTTTTCCTGTTTTCTTTGCTCCTCCTCCCTATCCCTTAATCATATCCTCTCTCCACCTGGTTACCTTTTCCCCTTTTCTCAGCTACCTGTCGTCTTCTTCCCACTGCCCGCCTTTCTTCCAGTATCTCTCCTAACCCCCTTTCTTCTTCTCTCCCTATTTCTTACCCTTTCCCAGGTTCATCCCTCTATCTCCTCACTCGCTCAGTCCCATTGCTCATTCTGCTCTTTTGCTCAGTTGGTCTACCACCTACAACTAAGCGTCCTCTTAATTTTCCCTTGTTCTGTATCCTCCAGCCTCTTCTTGTTTTGTCCTTTCTATCCTTTTTCTCGATTTTCTGTTTTTTTCTCCCTCTTCCGTTCTCTTTCCCGTTTCTTCAGGCCCCTCGGCCCCCATGTTTCCCTTACGTGGTTTTACCTTCCGTATCTCTCTTTTTTTTCCAATAACGCCTATTATCGATTCCTTCCTTCAGTTCGGCCCTTGCTCCTATCCCATTGCTCCTTTTCTTCTCTATTTTCTACCCTACTATTTCTTTCCCTCGGAAAAAAAAATGTACTGTGAAATGTTCATGTTAAAAACGTGAATTGCTTTGACAGTTTTAATGTGAATTCACAGTTTGACCATGCAGTTCACAGTTGATTTACTATGAATTTTTTTATGGGTAATTGGCCACTTCCAGTTCTACGGTGAAATTTCCTAGTAGAACTGTAAAACTTGGCTGACTATGGAAATGACATTAATTTATTTCACAGATTGTAATATGAATTTTGGTGGTAATTTGGCCACTTAATGGTTCTACTGTCAAATTTCACAGCTAAATTTTTTTCCGGGGTCCAGACGTTTTCAGCTATAACAGAATGCCTGTTTAGCTAGTGTTTTCCTTTACATTTTACATTTACAGCATTTAGAACGCCCTTATCCAGAGCGACTTACAATTGATACAGTCTTACAATCCAAGCAATTGTGGGTTAAGGGCCTTGCTCAAGGACCCAACAGTGGCAGCTTAGCAGAGGTGGGATTTGAACCCTGGACCTTCTGATTCATAGTACGAATTAGCTGGTCCACTTAATACGCATTAGCCCACATATGAGCTAAAACGATTAGTAGATTGGAGATGGAATAGTAGAGGGACGCTTTAAAGACATAATTAGTATGAAACGTACTTTTTTATTACCTGTGTGCCAACTGACAGACGTTCGCATGTGATTTAAGAATCTTTAAATTGCCAGGCCGTTACGGTTACGGTCCACAATCCACCACTTTTCATGTTAGAAACCACAAGGGTGCGCCATGCGACAACTAAACCACCTATTGCAAGATGCAGGCCACAAAGAATCCGTGGAATATTTGAATGGAATCGAATCGAATACTTAGCCTACCTTCTAGGTTGCCAAAGGAGGTTGGGTACTGTTGTTTAGTCTTAGTTCTCCCAAGCACATCATACTTCCTTGTGCTTTATAAACTTGACTTTTTATTTTGAATGTAAGCTTCTATTTATTTTAATATGACTACTGAAGCAATCCTTGCAGAGCATGAGTCAGGGTCGTGGGTTCGAGCCCCACTGTGGGCGTATGTTCTGGGACTATGGTAGCCTAGGGGGTAAGTTACTGGTCTACGGATCAGAAGGTCCAGGGTTCAAATCCATCTCTGCCAAGCTGCCACTCTGGGTCCTTGAGCAAGGCCCTTAACCCACAATTGCTTGGATTGTAAGACTGTATCAATTGTAAGTCGCTCTGGATAAGGGCGTCTGCTAAATGCTGTAAATGTACCGAAGCTGTATAGAAGTGTAATTTTGAAATGGTGTATATATTATTTCATACAGCATTTTTAACATTATGGGTTTGCTCTACCTGACATAAGGCTACTGACCTATTCAAAGCACCATAAATGTCACTTGCAGTCATCATAAAGAATACTAAAATAACGGGTGGTGATGCTTACATTTAAGGAATCACGAACTACCGATAAAGGTTTTACACGATTATTTTATGTCGGCTTTTATATGACTATATTGCATTTTATTAATTGTATCAGTGCTTGGACAGTCATACTTACTTTTATAGAATAATATAATAGGTTATGAGGTATTACGACAGAATAATGTACTTGCAGTGCCCCAACTAGAAAATGAATATATTTCAATATATATGGCTATATTTCGGAAGAACACTGAAGTGAATTTCCACACTCGAACAAACACACTGACAAACCATTAATATAAATCCTGCCTAAATAAGTTAGAGTTTGCTTTTTCCTGTTTTGAAGCGTTCCTCAACAGACACGGTGAGTCCCAATTGCCTGCTACTTATTTATATAGTAAACTATATAGGGCGTACAAGCTGCGTACAAACACCCTTTGTAGTGAACGTGTTTAGGGAGGGAGAAGTCGTTTGGAACTCAGCCAAAGTCACGTGAGTTACAGTCAGCCGTTAGTTGAAGTCAGCGGAAGTATGCTGAGAGAATTAGCGTAAATATGGCGTCTACAGTGAGGCGCGGTGGTGCAGAAGCAAAAGCAGTTTTGCAGTTGAAATCTTTCTCAATTTTGTATTCAGTCATAGTAATTTGTTGTTTGTTGTTGTTGCCCGTTTCGGCCAAGCGGAACCACCTGAAAGTGATCACCGACGGAAACTGGGAGGAAATTCTGACGGGTGAATGGATGATTGAATTGTGAGTTGCGTCTTATCACAACTTATTCAAAGGTGTGGTGTTCACTCCTGCAAGCAACTTTGTGTAGTCTGAACAGAATGGTTCATTTTCAGACTAGGTAACTGTTCGTTATGTTTCACATAGTCAGTGATACACAACATCTTATCAGTGTTTGAACTGACATAACTACACTCATGTGTATCATACGGTATGGTACAAATACGTGTACCCTTATATCCGAATTTGCCATAGTGTGGCTCAGTCATGCCATCCATGCCGACATGACGCTAATAAATGGATAAATAAATAGGAATACCATGCAGATACAAGAAGTATAAGCTTACAATTTGTGAATTGAATCTGTTTTCTATTTGACCACCGTTTTTAATGT
The DNA here is from genome assembly GCA_025084515.1 of Ancistrus triradiatus. Classification (NCBI taxonomy): domain Eukaryota; kingdom Metazoa; phylum Chordata; class Actinopteri; order Siluriformes; family Loricariidae; genus Ancistrus; species Ancistrus triradiatus. Next base: position 95,437 of record JAJAGP010002405.1, on the reverse strand, counting down.
TTCACCCCAAGTTCGTAATGCACAATTAACATGACCCTACAGTGGTGCTTGAGAATTTCTGCATAAATATGACCTAAAACATCATCAGACTTTCACACAAGTCCTAAAAGTAGATAAAGAGAACCCAGTTAAACAAATTATACAAAATATTATAGTTGGTCATTTATTTGTTGAGGAAAATGATCAAATATTACATATTAGAGAGTGGCAAAAGTATGTGAACCTTTGTTTTCAGTATCTGCTGTGACCCCCCGTGCAGCAATAACTGCAACTAAACGTTTCCTGTAACTGTTGATCAGTCCTGCACACCGGCTTGGAGGAATTTTATCCCATTCCTCCATACAGAACAGCTTCAGCTCTGGGATGTTGGTGGGTTTCCTCACATGAACTGCTCGCTTCAGGTCCTTCCACAACATTTTGATTGGATTAAGGTCAGGACTTTGACTTGGCCATTCCAAAACATTAACTTTATTCTTCTTTAACCATTCTTTGGTAGAACGACTTGTGTGCTTAGGGTCGTTGTCTTGCTGCATGACCCACCTTCTCTTGAGATTCAGTTCATGGACAGGATGTCCTGGACATTTTTTCTTTAGAATTCCTGAGTCATTCAGAATTCTTTTCCATCAATTGATGCAGCTTGTCCTGGCCCAGAGGCAGCAAACAGGCCCAACCATAAATACTACCACCACCAGGTTCACAGATGAGATAAGGTTCTGTAATGCAGTGCTTCATTTCTCCAAACATAACGCTTTATTTTAACTAGAAAGTTCTATTTTGGTCTCATTGTCCACAAAACATTCTTCCAATAGGCCTTCTGCTTGTCCACGTGATCTTTAGCAAACAGCACATGCATGTTTCTTTCTGAGAGCAGTGGCTTTCTCCTTGCAACTGCAGGTCAACCGCGAGCTTCTGCGGGTTAGAAGATTATTGCACACACGCCACCAGAGCTTGACCTATGGTTGGCTGCATAAAGCGAGGACTGGGGCCTCTCTGCGCACTAGATTATAGTGCACACCACCACTTGTTGCGCCATCTTGCTTTTTTTTTTTATTTTTTGTATGATCTCAAAAAGGTCGTGTCAACACGTTTGTAATTTGAGATGTGCCTCCACGTTTTGTACTTAATACCCGTGTGTAGCTTTTTTTTGCCTTTTCATTTGTTCGATAAAAAAACACAAACCACCCCAGGATTAGCACTCGATGATGACCTCTCCCTTACCACCAGATGTTGCGAATCGTTGGGTTTTATTCTTTGGTTGCCTAGATTCAGTCAGCACATTGTTTGTGTGTATTGCAGTTTTGCTCCATTGTGGCCAGCATGTCAGCAGCTTCAGCCTGTATGGAATGAATTTGCAGATGGGGGGGGGGGGGTTGCTTTTCCTTGGGGGGGGGCCTCCCTCCGTCGGCATGACATATCCTGATGGGTCTAAGGTTCGCAGGCGTTCGCGTCCTCCAAGTATCCCTCCACCTTTCTAGCCCGTCGCCCCCAGCTACCCTTTCTCTCATGCATCTTAGCTTCTCTTTTGTTTTCCTCTCTAATTTCTTACATACCCTCCCCGCACTCGCGCTCATTTTATTCCACCCTCCCCATAAACCCCACCCCTTTCTTGATCCGTTCCCTTTGACGGGCATCCACCGGGTAGACTGCACCCCCCTGTCCCCCGCCCACCCCCAGGGACCTAGCTGTCTTGGTGCTCACTTCACGCCCCCACAGCCCGACATCCCCCCTACACCCTCTCACAGGGGCACTCTTGGCCTTTAACCAACTTTTCGTTTTCTCTTGTTCCCCCGCTAGGGTATTGTCTCTATCTTCTCTTTCCGCCAAGCTCACCCCCTCTACTTACCTTGACTCTTCGCAGTCGAGGAAATGGGGGAGCCCCCCCCTTTTACATAGGTAGTGAGGAACATGGGTGTCAACATCGCTAAAAGGGAGTGACAGAAACAACTGGTGAAGTCCCCATCATACTTGACGCATAGACCGTTGTACTGCATGTTAATGTGAGGGGGGAGATGGATTAAAATGCCCCCAAAACTCATATGTTTTTGTTGAAGGATTGAGTGGAAGGTTATAATCCACACGCTGCCATCGATTACAGTGAAGTCCAGTCCATGTAGTTGTGGACACTTTGTACAAAAATTAGGGAGGGCAAAGTCTAGAACTCAAAGAGACAGATGTGTTGTAAATTATAGGACTTTTTGGGTGAGCTTGAATTAGCGAGCATGTGGGGGTTCACTTCCTGACAAGTTACTTTTTTATATCCCCCACATTGTGATCACCATTCTAGAGAATTCTTGAGGCTATAGTTAGACTGTCTGGTGTTTCAGTGGTCTTTTTTAACATGCCCTCGACCCACTCGCCTTACCATTTCCCCTTGGGGCGGAAACACCTGGCGGGCATTTTAAAGGACAGTTCCATCTTGTAGTAAACGAAAGCTGAGTTTGTTAGATGCGCCCTTCAGAGGGGCGAGGGAATGAGTAAACCCTTATGTCCACTTCAGCAAGCAGAGACTAGCTCATGAAGCCATTGCGACCAGTTTCCCTTTTAAACAGCGGAAAAACTATTTCGGCTTCTCCTATTATAAGTGGAACAAAACATGATTGCCACTCTAAGATTTCAAAAAATATAATGTCCTACACATATTTTACCACTGTGTGTGTACATTTGAAACGGGGCTTATACAGAAACCTTACTCATTAAGATTACATTGCTGTTGATTTTTGTTACTTTAACTGATTAGCAAGTTTAGCAGAGTTATATCTGGCTCGCTCATGTCTGATCATATTTGCAAAATGTTATTGCAAATACGATTAAATTTGGCTGTAAATTCATTGTTACAGACAAATATTCCCTATTTAAGTTATGCATGTTTGTGTTTACTGGTGAGGGCAAGTGCATTCCCAATGTAAAACCAACCCCTCATTCTCCCATTCTCCCCTTGTGCCGTAAGTGGGAGCTTGTGTGACGCAGGTACTAAGCACTTTTGAGTTGTCAGGAGGTAGTGGGTGAGGGCATTCTGAAAAGGCTGTTGAAACAAGGCTAGGAACGTGTTCATACTAAAGTGATATTTGTGTGACTCGGAAGCTGTAAAGATGGAGTGTTTCGGCGGTACCAGGGAGCAAGAACTAAAGATGACTTCCTGAGCTTCATTGATGAGAAGAAATGGCAGAGCATCGAACCCGTTTCTTCTTGGTTTGGGCCCTCCTCTTTAATGTGAGAACCTGCTTAAATTTAACTTACTTTGCAGTAAATGACAACATTATTTTTGGTATACTGTTCTAAGTATGTGGCAGTAGATGGTTATTTGACTCATTTATTATTATTATTATTATTATTATTATTATTATTATTAATCCTATTAATAATAATAATAATCCTATATGTATAAGTTTCAATAAGCGCAAAAGTAGAGAACAGAAGTGTGTTTTTTACTCACAATTGTATCTAAAAATAGATGACGGTGAGAAGTTAAAAATCAACCTTTATACCTGTGCAAAATGTACATTTGCAGCATTTAATAGAATCACTTACCCAGAGCAATTTACAGAAGTGCTTTATATTCCACTTAGTAGATATTTCCTCCTGGTAGCGGAAATAGCCAACAACCCAATAATTAATTGATGCAAGTTTTGTTCTTTTTGTTTTACACTAGTGCAATGTTAGTACTAAAGTGCTGAATAAGCAGGGGGTCTTCAGTCGCCATTGGCAGATCATGGTTACTTTCGCACCAGAGGAACTTTTATAGTTTGTAGAACTGTGCCCCCTTTGTCACACTGTGGCCCCTTTGACCATGTTGCTAGGTATGACACATTCTTCTAAATACTGGTTGTGATCATCTCACTGTTATTCAGTGTTTGGAGAATATTTCTTTTGCCTCGTCATCTTTCGTCCTGTTTCTCCGCTGCTTAAGAGAACTCCTAAGCTTCCTAAATGTCCTCCTCTCTCCTAATAGTTTTTCACCTTATGAGCTCTTTGAGGGGTTAAGATGCTTTATGATTAACTTTTAACTTTACTAGGATCATCTACTAATTTGGAGAGGGAAACGCCCACAATGCTAAGATTTATCACATTTCGTCACTAGGACAAAAGAACTTGCACTTTAGAATCTCTTAGAAACTCTTAACACTAAGCCTCTTAATGAATACGGCCCCTGATCTTCATGCACACAGATAAATAGACGGCCAGTGAAGTCCTGACTTTACTGAGCCTATATCCGACGGAAGAGATAAAACGCAATTTTGGGTCATCTAAGCGAAATTCGCACGACTTGCATCATTTATAGCATTTAGCAGACGCCCTAATCCAGAGCGACTTACAATTGGTTCAGTCTTACAATCCAAGCAATTGTGGGTTAAGGGTTTTGCTCAAGGACCCAACAGTGGCAGCTTGGCAGAGGTGGGATTTGAACCCTGGACATTCTGGTCCAGAGTCCAGTAGCTTAACCACTAAGCTACCACAGTCATCACGTCACATAGCGTTACTACTGGTTGTGCGAATGCACATAAAAAAAAAAAAGAGTAACTGTAGTTCTTGGTGGAGTGCCATGGGGGTGAGTTCCTCCCAGATTAGTCCCTAGAACTGTTTGGTGCGAAAGCAGCTCATAACTGTCCCAAGGTAATCTCATTTCACCACCTACATTTACATTTACAGCATTTAGCAGACGCCCTTATCCAGAGCGACTTACAGAAGTGGGTATCGGTTCCCAACCACAGGTTCTGTGTCATTTTTTACTGGACTGCAATTAGGGGATTAGGTTTGTCATGTAACAGTGTGTTCATAAATTAGCTCTATCGACATCACAGGTGCACATCCATATTTCCAAATATGCACTCTGGTGATCCGTGTCTCCTCCTCTTGGTTTAACTGTCTATCTTGGTTAATTTTTGTTTATTTGTTTGACAGGGAGCCTTGCATCTGTTAACTATTTCACAAACGTTATTGTGAAATGATTATTTGCTCATGCTGAAATAGCTTATAGGCAGTAATACTGCATCAGTAAATAAGCAGCATGTTAATGTGACAAGTAAATGGTCGCATTGAATGATTTGTGCTCTGTCTTCAGGATGAATATGATGTCAGCCCTCTTTAAGTTGTCCATGCTCATCAGGGTGAGAACATATTTCTCATATTAACTTTATTCTTCTGTAGATTTTACATTTTGTGAGATTGATAGTCAACAAAGTTTAATAACCTAGATTTCTTCTAATCCACTCTGTCACTGAGATGAACATTTAATGGACGACCACATCACACCTGATTGGATTTTAGTGTGAGACTTTATTTAGCGTGCTGTTTTGAAATGTTTTTATTTTATTTATTTATCCTGATGTTGTGTGTGTCTGTGGTGCTGTTGCAGCAATGCCATAACTACCTAACCGAGCAAGTGGGAATTCCAGTGTGGGGCTCTTACATCATTTTTGGCTTTTTAACACTCTTCTCTGGACTTGCACTTGGATTGGTAAGTTCACTCACTGGCATATTAGCCCTGTCAGTCTTTTAAATTGCGTTCAGATTTTAAATATTTTAAATATTTCATGTTCATCTGCACTATATATTAGCTACAGTTAATTATTGGATTAATTGTACCGAATAATTGTTAGCACTAATGATTCTGCTTTGGCTTAAATGTATTTAGTCAGAATAATATTTCTTTGACTGCCCAGAACCTACAGATAAATTCATTAAATACGTTATGTACAATATGTTACCCTCAACAAGAACACTTAAGGTTCAGGACTTTACAATCAAAGCAACTGAACAGTTGCAGTTTGGCCATAGGGGTCAAATTCCACCTCTGCCAAGCTGCCACTGATGGCAATAAATTGATTTGATAGTAAAATTGTATTAACTATTAGGCATAGCAATCTTACCATCAAAGCAATTGTTCGTCAACCCTGGAGCTTCTGGTCCCTAGTCTTGTACCTTAATTGCTTGACCACCACAGTCCCAAGGATCTACATGCCTGAGTGGGCAGTCACTTAAGTGGAGCCATTACATCTGTGAAGCACATGCACTTACAATGTAAGTGCGTTGCCCATTCCTTCATAGAGGCCCTTCCTGGTTATATTTGGGGCCCTATTTCCATCATGATTATAGTCTTTGCTGCTGGCATGGCGTAAAGAATAAATAAACAAACCCAAACCAAGTGCTGTGTCGTGACCTGAAGAGGGCTGTTCATGCACAAAATACCAAAATGGTCTAAAATTCCACCTCACATTTGTGCAAACTGAATCAGCAGCTGCATAAAACACTGTTGTCATAAAAGAAAGCTGGAAGTTTATGAAATACAGGGATTGACACACTTTGCCTTGCAATGATACCCTTGTATTGTCGCTCTCCACCTTTTATTCTTAGGTGCTGGTGTTCTTTGCCGATTTTGTTTTTCCTTCACGCCGATTTTCTTCATCCTACTATCAGAGTAAGTATGTTAATAATGAAAGTCTGATCATATTGAATTACAGCGGTACCTCGGTTTTAGTCATTAATTCATTCCAGAAGGCTTGTCGAGAACCGAAAATGGAGTACCGAGCAAATTCTTCCATAAGGAATAATGTAAATTAATTCGCTCCAGACCCCAGAAAATCCTCACTGTATAAGGCATTGTATATATTAATGGAGTTGTATTGTACAGGTGTTCATGATTTATGATGGGCATATATTCCGACAAATCCATCATAAGTTAACTGTAACCTGAACCGATGAGTGTTCTGTAGAGCGGTCTGTACTGTATCAAAGCGGATACTATGATAAGAAATTGTATGCATGTTAATATTTTAAACTTGCACATTAACCTTAAGTTGGCCAAAATCATTAGCGCCAAGCTTATTTTATAATAAAGTGTTATAAAATCTCATGTAATTTAGTAAGTAATGGGTTGAAAGTAAAAAGTAAAAGCAGCACTTACTGTATTGGTGAACTCAGGGTGGTAGCATAGCTGCTACTACTAACTGCAGCTTGTGTTCTGGAGCATTTAAGGTCCTGTTTCCCTTTCGGTTGGCAGTCAATACAACCCTTCTAGGACCCATGGAGACTTAATTGCACTAAGAATACAGTGCTGCAGATGTAAAAATAAAGAAAAACACGATGAAAATAGGGGAGCTCTTCACTGAGCAGCCACTATTGTGAATCTAAATCACATCGAGTTTCAGAAAGGAGTCATGCGGCTCGACTCACAAGTTTAATCAAGTGCGCCGAGGACCGAGCAAATCTCGAGGGGGTCGAGAACCGAGGTACCACTGTAATGTTTTCATATAGGATTTAAGGACTAATGAATTTCTGTATGGTGGTGTGAGCAGAGAAGCATGCTATGGAGCAGGCACGCCTTCGGCAGCAGTTGGAGGAGGAGCAGGAAGCTGATGGAGAGGAAGAAGAGGATGAAGATGAGTATGGTGGAAGAGAGGAAGAGCTGACCAGAGAGGATATGAAAGAGGATGCTGTGAGGAGGAGAGTAGTCTGTGGGGAGCAGTGGGGGGAGGACACCTAGAACACTTGTAGAGACACTGTGGACTAAATTAGTGCACAGACCAAATCGATATTGAAATGCTTGCCCGTGCCACCATGGCAGCGCTCCTGAGGCTCCTGATGACATCGTTGGTGATGTCAGAGCTCTTGCATTGAGCTTGCCTTGAATCCCTCCATTCCTATATACCTTCCTTTTCTACTGAGCAAAAGAGAGAGGGATAAAGGGACTGCTGGAGCTAGGCGAGGGTCAGGGTGTGAACAGAATTTTTTGATTAGAAAATGAACCTTTTTATTATCCTTCTCAGCTTTTGGCAAACTAACTCTGGCCTGCTTAAGCATGACTGTAGAAAACCATTGCATTGAGTTTTATGTGCGTTTGAGTTTGTTCTCTCTCATGTCCGTAACCACTTCGGGTCTGTTTGAACTTCTAAAATCTGCTATTTGTTGTTGTTTTTTTTTTTGCTCTTTTCCGTTTTGGCAGACATTTCATTTTCATTGTTTACAGGCTCTATGTGCATAAAATTATGTAATTGGCTGCACTGAGACCAGCTAGCCTATTAGAATGTGACTTCAAGATGGACCCTAAGCGGTCTGATCACCGGAGGGTGTAGTGGCCCATCAGCCCACACATGGGAGAATAGCATGCTTTAGCGTGCGTCATAGTGACATTTCCCATGAACAATCTAATGCTGTTGTGACTCTCTAAATAAAGTAAATGTTTAATGCTTCCCCAGCATACCGTTACATTTTAATTATTAAACATTCTAAATAAAAATAGTATTGTCTTTATTTTCATGTTCTTTATAACAGTCAAGTGCCATTTTTTGTGTGGTAATTTATACATTATTATATATAAGGTGATGTCCCCAAATGTGGTGATGCAGCCAATTAAATGACAAAAATGGTCATTATATTTTTATCTATAGCAGCTAGCAAATCAGTACCACGTTACAAATGTGTCTCTGTATCTGGTATTCCTTTATAAATGTTCTGTCTTCACATTTAGCAGACGCCCTGAGCCAGAGTGACTTACAACTGATACAACCTTACAGTCCAAGCAATTGTGGGTTAAAGGTCTTGCTCAAGGACCCAACAGAGGCAGCTTTGCAGATGTGGGATTTGAACCCCGGACCTTCTGGTCCAGAGTCCAGTACCTTAACCGCTAGGGTACCACTGTAACCGTGTTTAGACACCAGAACCACATTCTCACTTCTGAGGGGAAAGGAGTACGTCTTGTTCTTCAGTTATCAAAGGGTGCAAAACCAACTTACCATTTGATGCACAAATTAAAGATTTTGGGAAAAATACAAATTTTTATGCCACACTTTTTATTTTGAGGTGAACACACAACACAAAAAGATTTGTTTTGAAAACAATCCCCAATCATCAAAAAATAGCTAAAAGGTTATGAAAATGATGATGGTTCATACGGGTATGCTTCATGAGATCAGAAATCTGACAAACCAAATTGGTCAGGTTCAACAAGTGGGTTGTATTCACAATCTATAAACTACTACTGAGCTATTCCTGTAATTACAAAAGGCACAAGGAAATGTATCTTCCACTGTCTAAATTACAACTGAGGAACGCCTGCCGCAGATGAACAATGTGCTTGGTTGTTCTTCCCTTGGCAAACAACATGGCACCACCACACTTGGAGGTTCTTAACCCAGCTTTTTTACTTTGTAGGAAATAAACAACTCACAGATATGTCACCATACCAACCAATTTTTGTTTAATAGCTGAACATTGTGGTTTGTTAAGCTTACCACAAACAAATGAAAGGAAATTATTTTATTAAATAGAATATTTTTTAGACCACGTAGAGTTAATATGGAATCACCAATCAAAAAAAATCACAATTAGTAAAACATAATTAGTACTGCTCCGCTCTGAGGTTTTATCATGACCTGCATTCTTTAGGGCATGGACTTCACTAATGGAAAAACAATATTCTACATCAAACTGGTTCCAACTTTTTAGAATAGCTGTTGCTGAGACAGATGATGAAGCCCTGTCATGGACAATGTTTTTTCCCACCATAAATTTTCAATCAAATTGAGATCTGGATGGTTTGATTGCATTGAGGTGACTTGCCTTTGCTGATGAAATGCGCCAATGCTCTTTGCCCTTTAGCAAGAGGCATTATTATGCTGAAACATGACAGCATCATCACCAAACTTTTTTTCTATTAATGGAATGAGAAAAGTGTCCAAAATTTCAATGACTGACTGAGATATTGAGGTATAGTTTGCTAAGTCCATTCATCCTTTATTTGATATACAAAGACATGTATGAGTGGGACAAGTTGATTGTTTTAGGTTTCATTAGAATGGCACCAGATAAAAGTTCCTGCATGATCTCCTTAGCAAATGCAGATTCAATATTCATCACTGAATATCACATTCATCCAGTCATTCACTGTATGATTGCTTCTCGTTATCCCACTGTAACCTTGTTTTCTTCTGTTTAGGTGACACTAATGGTTTACGTTACTTTTAGCCAGTTTCTTACTGTCAAAAATGACTCCTGATTCCACCTATTTGTTTTTCAATTGTTTTGTTTTGCTTTTTGTTTTGCATGGTGAGAGGGTCCTGTGATCAGTCCCCAGGTGTGGTGGTCTGGGTCCTTTCTGTGTGAAGTTTGCATGTCCACCCCATGTGTGTGTGGGTTTACTCTGGGTACTCCGCTTTCCTCCCACAGTCCAAAGACATGCGTGTTATTTGGTTTCTCTAAAGTGACCCAAGTGTGTGTGTGTGTGTGTGTGTGTGTGTGTGTGTGTGTGTGTGTGTGTGTGTGTGAGAGTGTGAGTGTATGTGCCCTATGATGGATTGGTGCTCTATCTTGGGTTGTTCCTGCCTTGCACCCTGTGCCGCCGGCTAGGCATCAGCTGTCCCGCGACCCTGTCCAGGATCAAGCAGATAAGAAAGTTAATGAATGAATGTTTTAAAATCTTACTTGGTCTACCGGTAGGTTTTCCTTTTATAATGCACAGCTGACTCTGAACAATCAACATCTTTTGCTACACTCTGTGTTAGAATTCCTTCTTGAATGAGTTTTATAATCCTTTTCATTTTCAGTTGACAACTCAATTGATGGACTATGCTTTTTTTTAAAAAGCTTTTTTTTCAAAATCAAAAAGCTTGTTCACATCTGTAAGCACTACCTTTTAACTGCAAGCTAATTGGTCTTTTAAGACTTTCTGTCTTTTAAGCCAGTATTTATTTTAAAAATTCAAGTTATAAGGTAATTCCATGACGACAAATATTCATGGTTTAGTTTGAACATGTGTAATGTACTGATGTATGACAATTATGGTTTGATTCAGGCACTCAATGTGTGTTAGTGTTTCAAGTGCTTTTAGTTCATAAATTGCTCCACCAGAGGGAAGCAATGTGCCTACCATACAGTTCGACATGTAGTTCTACATTTTTCCGTCGTAGTCTGTTTCGCACATTCTTTACGTGTTGTATTTTCTGTCTCATACAGAGAAATATCTAGATGACTCGCTTAAACAAAAGGTTTTCAAATGTCTTACACGGTCTAGGACATTGGGATCTTAGTCATCAATGAAAGGTAGATCAGTCCTGGACTCTATAGAGAATCATGGCGTTTCTGTCGTTATGTGGTCAGTGACTTTTGATAGATTTCATACGTAGTTTGAGTTTTATCCTACAACCCTACAACTTTGAGACTGTGGATTTCTATCTGTACCCTTCATGAACTGTTTGTCTTGTCTGTTAGCACAGCAAAGGTGGAATGGAGAAATCAAACATATTAGTCAAGATCGCATTTTAAGATGGTGGTGGTGGTGATTTATGTGATGTTGATGAATTGGTGGATGAGCTTGGAGAAGTTGACGGAGAGTTTAGCAGAGTTAATGAATCATTAGAGGTGATGTGAGGGTACATGTCTGGCAGGAAGTTGGGACTGACAAAAACATCCTGCAGTAATTATGCACTCACACAAAACACACAAGCACAATGACACTAGCAGGGACCAGGCTTTTTATGGATGAAGATTGTAATGAAGTGCACTTGAACTGCTGTTTAATTGTTGTGTCTAACTGCCTTCCAGTTAATGAAGTGTGTTTGCCACATGGCCTATTTTGTACTGATAGGGTGGGGGCTGTTATTGTTTGTCTACTGACACATGCTGGCTGGGGCTTAGCATAGCCTGAGCTGCAAAGAGGAATTCTGTTTCAGCTGGATGGCCAAACTCTAGCCCCAATCCTCCTTAGACAAAGTTTCCATGGTTACAGTGGTTTGTTTCTGCAATTCAGGGAAGTGAAGTGAATTTTACTAAGCAAGAGTTCACATCTGGAAGCTTCTAACACACACACACACACGCACTCAGATGCTTACATAGAAGATTGGAGGCATGTAACAAACTACTAAAAGACTAGTTATTACAGCCACACAATTGGTAAATCAGTCACAAAGGTTCTTATAATGGGAGATAGTGGGGATCATTTTAAAGCCTTAGACCCAGTGGGCAGACCTAAATGACAAAGGGAGCCTAGTATGTGATCTGTCAAGATGTTTTTACTGCCCCAATGGATGACTAAAGTCCACAATAGTTTGGTCATTTGTTTGTTCTTACAATACCTACTAAACCTGGTATCTAGAAACTCACCAAACTGTGCTTGATTCCTTATGGCTGGAATTTGGTTCCCAAAGCGTCACTGACCTCCCAAGAAGGGTTGTTGCCAAGGCAGCAAAGGGAGTTGTTTCTAAGAGCCCTCTGCATTAACTCTGTTTTGGTGATTTTAATGTCAGCTGGTATGTGTCTACACACCAATTTTGAAAATAGTGAACTCCCACATCATTAATGTACGGTCCATTCCTCAAGCCTGCAAATCTCTCTTCTGCCAGCAGGTGTCATAAGGGTTCACTCATGCTAGCATTCTGTCATTCAGATGTGAATTAGATACAGTGCCTTGCAAAAGTATTCGGCCCCCTGGCACTTTTCAACTTTTTGCCACATTTCAGGCTTCAAACATAAAGATATGAAATTGTAATTTTTTTTGTGAAGAATCAACAACAAGTGGGAGACAATCGTGAAGTGGAACGAAATTTATTGGATATTTGAAACTTTTTTAGAAATAAAAAACTGAAAACTGGGGCGTGCAATATTATTCGGCCCCTTTACTTTCAGTGCAGCAAACTCACTCCAGAAGTTCAGTGAGCATCTCTGAAATTTGTCCAATGTTTGACTAAATGACTGTTGATGACACATAGAATCCGACCTGTGTGTAATCAAGTCTCCGTATAAATGCACATGCTCTGTGATAGTCTCAGAGTTCTGTTTAAAGCACAGAGAGCATCATGAAGACCAAGGAACACACCAGGCAGGTCCGAGATACTGTTGTGGAGAAGTTTAAAGCCGGATTTGGATACAAAAAGATTTTCCAAGCTTTAAACATCTGAAGGAGCACTGTGCAAGCGATCATATTGCAATGGAAGGAGTATCAGACCACTGTAAATCTACCAAGACCCGGCCGTCCCTCAGTCTTCAGCTCAAACAAGGAGAAGACTGATCAGAGATGCAGCCAAGAGGCCCATGATCACTCTGGATGAACTGCAGAGATCTACAGCTGAGGTGGGAGACTCTGTCCATAGGACAACAATCAGTCGTACACTGCACAAATCTGGCCTTTATGGAAGAAGAAAGCCATTTCTCAAAGATATCCATAAAAAGTTTGCCACAAGCCACCTGGGAGACACACCAAACATGTGGAAGAAGGTGCTCTGGTCAGACGAACTTTTTGGCCACGATGCAAAACGTTTTGTTTGGCGTAAAAGCACAGCTCATCACCATGAACGCACCATCCCCACTGTCAGCAATGGTGGTGGCAGCATCATGGTTTGGGCCTGCTTTTCTTCAGCAGGGACAGGGAAGATGGTTAAAGTTAATGAGAAGATGGATGGAGCCAAATAAAGAACCATTCTGGAAGAAAACCTGTTGGAGTCTGCAAAAGACCTGAGACTGGGACGGAGATTTATCTTCCAACAAGACAATGATCCAAAACATAAAGCAAAATCTACAATGGAGTGGTTCACAAGTAAAACTATCCAGGTGTTAGAATGGCCAACTCAAAGTCCAGATCTGAATCCAATCGAGAATCTGTGGAAAGAGCTGAAAACTGCTGTTCACAAACGCTCTCCATCCAACCTCACTGAGCTCCAGCTGTTTTGCAAGGAAGAATGGGCAAAAATTTCAGTCTCTCGATGTGCAAAACTGATAGAGACATACCCCAAGCAACTTGCAGCTATAATCGCAGCAAACGCAGTATTAACACAATAATTTTGCACGCCCCACTTTTCTAAAAAAAGTTTAAAAAATCCAATAAATTTCGTTCCACTTCACGATTGTGTCCCATTTGTTATTGATTCTTCACAAAAAATTACAATTTCATATCTTTATGTTTAAGCCTGAAATGTGGCAAAAGGTTGAAAAGTTCAAGGGGGCCGAATACATTTGCAAGGCACTGTATATGCAAAACAGATGTCCCATTATAATTCTTAAAACCTCAGCTATTAAAGCGAACAGACCTTGATCAGATGGACGTTAAAAAGTGTATACCTATAACAGATTATATTAGAAACAGAAGTAACAAGAACAGAAAATAAGAGAAACAGACACACAGCAGAGCAAGCAGGGAGTGTTATTGTGAATGTAATGTGCATGTGAAGAGTCATGTGCAGTTTGTATGCAATTTTGAGTTATGTAAACATGTAAATGAAAAAACGCAACAGGGTCCGTAGGCAGGAATGTAAAAAATTGACTTGTGCCCAATAAAATGTTAAAATATTCAATAAACTGAATGTATAGCACAATTAAATGCAAATCATTTTATAAATTATTTAGATAAAAGCTTTTGTTTTGCGTTATTTTTGCTTATGATGCTGGACTGTATTTAACATCATTCGTAGTGAAACACTGATAATGGTAATGATGAGCTTGAACAAATGTTTTCTCAATTTGCTGTTTGGATGAAATGCAGTGCAGGCTTTAGTTAGAGGGTATTTTGGTAGACAAACAAATGTTGTATAATCGATCCTTTGTATCGACTCCAGCGAGATGCAACACCAGGAATCGTTCTCAGATTTGACTCCCTGACCCATACAGTCAGCTTTGATCAGATTTGTCTGAGCAGAAATATTACATAATCATTTTCAACTTCAACCCTCCAGACCTCGAGTTTCTCCTTCTGAATTAGGGAGGAGATTCATGCCCAATAAGTCAATTCTCCCATCACATCATTAGTCTTGTAGCTACCATTTAACCATGGAAATGAGCAAACTAACAAACCCATAATGTTCAAGTCAAGAAAAAAATATTTTTGTCTTGGCTATGGGCCGAGGCTATGCAACAAAAAACTATGCTGTGTTCCTTGAACTGTAGATAAGTTGTTAAGGCATTATATTAAGTTGTTAAAACATTAAAACACTTATTGAAACTTGACAAAAGTACAACACTATCAAGTTTCTTTCTTTCTTAATGTTTTTGTGTATTTGATGTTTTTACGTGGACTATGGTAATCCCATCGTTTAGGTTCGGATATGAACCAAAAGTCAGGGTCCAAATCCACCTCTGCTCAGCTGCACTGTTGGGCCTTGAGCAGACCCTTGGACTGGATCAATTGTATTGCTAAGACTGTATCAGTTGTAATCGCTCTGAGATGCACTGTGGGGGTGTTCTTCTAGATCGTTTTTTGAAGAGCTGCGATTCTCTTTTCTGCAGCAGGTCGTTTTTGCAAGGTTCACTTGTACTAATTTTTCTCTGTCATTCCAGAATGAATTCATATATGAAAATGTTAACAAATGTTAAACTTGTTTTACAAATGTAGGAATCTAATCTAATTATTTCAGTCAATTTTCAGTAACTGAAAAATATTTCAGAAGGTTCCATTTGTACGTTTGTCATAACGACTGGCTTTCACAAACTGGATCATGTCCTCTCTTTGAACCCAAATTCTTAAAGGGATGACGAACAGCAAGATTACAAGTAGTTTGGTTTTGAGATTATATTAATTAACATATTCAGGTCAAACCAGTCTGTTCTGACTAACGGCACTATGTATGTAGAACACCTTGGCTCATACAAAACATGACATCAGTCTTTAACTGTAAAGATGTAAACCCGAAAAGCACTGCAGTCATTACAGGCACACAAAATCAATTTAATTTAAAGTTCCAGAAGGTGCAGTCAGTATTATGCAATGTGCAGGTATGGCTAAATGGAGTTCACAATTTGGCAATATCGCTTCGTTTTTCAGGTTGGGGTTGGGTTTCACTGTGTGCATATGCTGGAATGTTAGTTGAAAGTTAGTTGACAGTTAGGCTGGGATTGGCCATTGAAAGTAGGGTGTTGTTAACAAATAGGAAGGAAGTAGGTACTGACATGGGATGTTTCTTGCTTTGACTGTGCATTTTCTGTTCTATGCATACATTTTTTGTTTGGCTAACCAGCATAAATTGTAATTGACCATGTATTCTTAGGATGGTACAAAGTGGAATGGAATCTCTTGCTAGCTCCCTGTCTGTCGGCCTGTCTGTCTGTCCGTCCGTCCCCCATCTCTCTCTCACTCACTCTCACCGTCTCACCCTTGCTTTCTCTACATGGTGAATGCTTTTTCTGAATTGCCTGACTGAAAAGTATACAAGATACATGCTGACAGGCTGTGTTTGTGCATTTGAAAGGAAATTGAAAGGGTGGGAAATATTGGTGGATGTTTGGTGTATCAAGGCTGAAGAAAAGCCCTCATTCTGTGCTTGAACCCTGTGCACTGTCTGGAATATATGGGTTTTATTTTGGCGTTGTTTGCTCAGTGATTAGTGTGTTAATTGCAGCGCAGTGTCTTTGGGATGCACAATAATTATACGCACTGCTAGGAACCTACATGCACACTGCTGAAAATGGAACAGAGAGTGATGGATGGAGAACAGGTGGGCATACAGAGTTTGCAGATCAGTTCTAGGTCTGTACTCATCGAGGAGTATGTGGAAGGTTTTAATGATCTGTGAGAAAACAGTTTATTCAGACTCTTTCTGTCACAAATCAACATATTCTGCAGTGGTTAATAATAGACACAAATGAGCAATGCCATTCAGAATTGGCCCAGGAATGTGCTGGTGCACAATTTTTCCACTGAAATAGAGTGGTTACTTAGACACAAAAATAAGTCAGCTTCCGGTACCAAAATGCTGCTGGTTTGAGGGTGAGAACTGCTGATATCAGAGGATTGGGGAAGGTGACCTTTTGTTGGCATGATTGGCATTTTTATGATCATCAGTAAGAAAGATGTGAATAGAATAGGGCTCAGGTTGAAGGGTTCAGTCCTGTGGAGTTCAGCAAGTTCTCCTAAAAGTTTCTTCAGGATCTTTTCCAAAACTACACTGTTGAATGTAGATCTTAATTCATCTAAAGAGTGAGTAAATTAGAGAGTTTCTGTTTTTTGTCCTGCATAAATGGACTGGGGTTAATTCCCTCCCTGTACCATGTGCCTCCGAATCTATATTACCCTGACCAGAATAAAGTTACTGGTTACTGAAGAATAGTGAATGAATAAATCAGTGGTCCCGGGAAGACAGTAGCAAACTAATGCTACTAAAACTTGATGTGAAGCTACAAATTCATAATGAATAATCATTGTATATGAAAATGTTTTTATTCTATAAGTAGATGCTAAAGTATCTATTCTGGATGTTGAAGTATGCCTTTAAAATGTGCAAGGTAATGATGTGTTCATTTAAAGCTTGGAGCTTGGGAACTTTCGACCTTCGAGTAGGAAATATCAATGAAAATGCCCCCGCAACTGCGAATTACCAGTTGGAAAGTTTTTCAGCCCTGGATTCGGCACATGACTTTGGCAAATGATTTCACACTCAACAGTAACAAAGGACAATTTCTCAACTTTTAAATAAGATTTCTATAAAAGTATTTGCTTTGACTTAAACAGTATACATGTACAGTGGGGCAAAAAAGTATTTAGTCAACCACTGTTTGTACAAGTTCTACTTAGAAAGATGGGAGAGGTCTGTAATTTTCATCATAGGTACATGATGAATAGGTTCAACTATGAAAGACAAAATGAGAACAAAAAAATTCAGGAAATCACATTGTAGGATTTTTAAAGAATTTAATTGTAAATCATGGGGCAAAATAAGTATTTGGTCACCCACAAACATGCAAGATTTCTGGCTCTCACAGACCTGTAACTTTTTTTTGTAACTCTTCTTTCCTTCACTTGTCACCTGTGTTAATGGCACCTGTTTGACCTTGTTATCTGTATAAAAGACACCTGTCCACAGCCTCAAACAGTCAGACTCCAAACTCAACCATGGCCAAGACCAAAGAGCTGTTGAAGGACACCAGGAAGAAAATTGTAGACCTGCACCAGGCTGGGAAGAGTGAATCTACAGTAGGCAAGCAGGTTGGTGTGAATAAATCAACTGTGTGAGCAATTGTAAGAAAATGGAAGACATACAAGACCACTGATAATCTGCCTCGATCTGGAGCTCCACGCAAGATCTCATCCCGTGGGGTCAAAATGATCATGAGAATGGTGAGCACATCTCCCAGAACAACACGGAGGGACCTGATGAATGACCTGCAGAGAACTGGGACCAAAGTAACAAAGGCTACCATCAGTAACACACTACGCGCAGAGGGACTCAGATCCTGCAGTGCCAGGGGTGCCCCCTTGCTTAAGCCAGTACATGTCCAGGCCCGTCTGACGTTTGCCAGAGAGCATATGGATGATCCAGAAGAGGATTGGGAGAATATCATGTAGTCAGATGAAACCTAAATAGAACTTTTTGGTAAAAAACTCAACTTGTTGTGTTTGGAGGACGAAGAATACTGAGTTGCATCCCAAGAACACCATACCTACTGTGAAGCATGGGGGTGGAAACCCCATGCTTTGGGGCTGTTTTTCTGCAGAGGGGACAGGACGACTGATCCGTGTTAAGGGAAGAATGAACGGGGCCAAGTATCGTGAGATTTTAAGTCAAAACCTCCTTCTATCAGTGAGAACATTGAAGATGGAACTTGGCTGGGTCTTCCGGCATGACAATGATCCCAAACACATCGCTCGGGCAACGAAGGAGTGGCTCCGTAAAAAGCATTTCATGGTCCTGGAGTGGCCTAGCCAGTCTCCAGACCTCAACCCCATAAAAAATTTGTGGAGGGAGTTGAAAGTCCGTGTTGCCCCAAAACATCACTGCTCTAGAGGAGATCTGCATGGAGGAATGGGCCAAAATACCAGCTACAGTGTGTGAAAACCTGGTGAAGACTTACAGGAAACGTTTGACCTCTGTCATTGCCAACAAAGGTTATGTTACAAAGTATTGAGTTGAACTTTTGTTATTGACCAAATACTTATTTTCCACCATAATGTATAATTAAATTCTTTAAAAATCTTACAATGTAATTTCCTGGATTTTTTTTTTCTCATTTTGTCTCTCATAATTGAAGTGTACATATGATGAAAATTACAGACTTCTCTAATCTTTATTAGTAGGAGAACTTGCACAATCAGTGGCTGACTAAATACTTTTTTGCGCCATTGTACATTAGCTGGTTAAATCTGAATGTATACCAAACGTTTTTTTGGGCTTTTACTGCTCGGATAGTGCAAAACAAACAAGTTTATTTACAGGTCTGATTTACAGGTCTGAAGTTGAATGTACCATAAAAACCTGTAAAACTTCCCATGGTTGTTAACATATTTACTCCCACATATCCCACATCTTATCAGTTTTTTAAACCTGTGGAGACATGGACTGGTTCTTAAAAAACAAATTGCAGATAAGCACTGCTACTGGCAGCAGCATCGGCACCATGTTAGTGAGAAAAGGGGATATGTCTTGCAGGGATACTTCTTGTGGGAGGCCAAAGGAAATAATCCTTCAAAATAACAAACACATTACATACTTCTCTCCTTAAGGATTTTTTTCATTCTTAAGATTATTTTATAACTATGTAGAGAAATGAGGTAAGAATACAGAAACGTTGCACAGTATGGTTTGTTTTTATGTCAGGCTATCAAAAACACGACAGTCAACCTGCTGTTGTCATTCAACTTTTCCTCTTCAGATTCCTGTCTCTGTTCTTTCACGTCTTTTGTTCTACACCCTTCCCCCTGTTCTGAAGTTTTTCCTTCTCTGCAGTCCTGTGGTCTCTCTGTGTGAACACTGCAGACACAACTCGCCATTTCATTTGTGTGTGTGTGTGTGTGTGTGTGTGTATGTGCACATGCTGAAGTTTCAGTGTTAGTTTCTTAGTGGAATGTGGTTTTGTCTGGCTCTCATTCATCTAACCATGACCCTTCACCTCTTCAAACCCTAAATAGTCTAACCCAGGGCCACATAAAACAATAAAACACACACTTACATAAAGTACTAAAACATTGGAATTGTCTGGAATAGACTGATATGTACAGTCGTGACCTTGTGTTCAAGATCCTCCAGTGTGTGAAGGAGCAGTACAACATGAAAAAGAAAAATATGAATGCCCATTTATCTTCTCTTTGGTATCTGGTACTTATTTAATTAGTTATACACTTTCGCTATGAAGCTAATTTAGGTAACAAATAATGAAGATTACTCTCACCCAAAATCTTAATGCGTGACCTTTATTATGATAGACATCGTTAGGATACACTACATGGCCCAAGGAATGTAGACTCTCCTTCTAACTAGAGGATGTGGCTATTTCATTCATTCCTCTTACTATCAGGGGGTGCAATCAAGCATATGACCATGCATTACTTAAGATATCTGTGACATTCATCATGACACTGTCATAGGATACCGCTTTGAGTTAACCAAATTAATGTTCTGCTACACTGATCACTGTACATGCTGTTATTGTGAAGAAGAAACCCATAAGAGCAACAATAGCTTGGATGCAAAGTGGTAGGCCACACAAGCACACAGAATGGGACCGCAGTGTACTGAAAAAAATAATCTGTCCTTGCTTGCAACATTCAATACAAAGTTTGAAATTGAGAATAGCATCTGGGAATGTTACAGCTGGCAAGCATGGTTTGCTGGAGTAGGAATAATGGTTTGAGGCTGTTTTTGATGGTTTGGTCTGGACTCATTAGTTCAAGTGAAAGGAGTTCTTAATATTACAGCGTACAGTGACATTCAAAAGAATGATTAACTTATAATGTTGTGGCAGAAGTTCGGGGAATGACCTTTGCACAAGGTGATGTCCAAAAAAAAGTGGTATGCATTGTTTCTTGTGGAAGAACTTGACTGTATGACCTGCACTGACTCCAACAACTCTGGTATGAATTGAAGTGGCAACTGAAAGCCAGGCCTTAACACCCAACAGTGATAAAGTGACAAACCCAATTGATGTTTGTTTGAAGCATATCCCCTCAGTTATTTTCTTAGTTTCCAATTGGAAAGCCTTCCTTAAAGATCAGTCTGTTGTAGCAGCAGAGTAGGAGACCAAATCATTTGACAGGTGGCAGGTGTCAACAAACTTTTGGCAATGTGTTATACATGATATTGTTTACATTTTACATTTACATTTACAACATTTAGCAGACGCCCTTATCCAGAGCGACTTACAAGTTATATAGTCTTACAATCCAAGCAATTGTGGGTTAAGGGTCTTGCTCAAGGACCCAACAGTGGCAGCTTGGCAGAGGTGGGATTTGAACCCTGGACCTTCTGGTCCATAGTCCAGTACCTTACCCACTAGGCTACCACAGTCAAAATTACTTTTATTTATTTATTGTTAATAAATAAATTTGTAAAATCGATAATAAACTGTTCAAATTGAATTTAAAAGTTAAATTATTTTATTATTTACAGGTAATCCCAGTTTTACAATGGTCCAATTTATTATATTTCAATATATATGATAGGAATCCAATAACACACATAAATTCAGATTCAGCAGAAACCATATGCTGAATTTTGAATTTCCTGAGCAAGTGACATGCAGTACGATATTCCCCCCCCTCTCTCCCATGCTAAATGAAGAAATCGGCAGTGCATGATATAGTGAGTCAAATATGAGCGCTGGAAATATAGTTAGGAAAAGCCTCACTACATTTTATGTTAATGTACATGTTTTAAGAATATTTAAGGCTATGCTATGATATATATATACAGTATATATTAAGTACACGGTTTACGATAAATTCAACTTATGATGGATTTGTCGGAACATATCCCCATCATAAATTAGGGAGTAACCTACCTATATATATTGGTCATTTTTTTCTGTATTTAGGCCATGCATAAATCCATTATCCTTGTATGATGACGTACAATGGTACCTTGGTTCTCTACCTCGTCGGAACTGTAGGTTAATGTACAGTGATTCTTGAAAGTTTGTGAACCCTTTAGAATTTTTCTATATTTTTTGCATAAATATGACATAAAACCATCAATCAGATGTTCACAGTTAGACTTTTCACAGTTCCTAAAAGTAGATAATGAGAAAAAAACCCAGTTTAAACAGGAATGATGGACAGGCAAATATTATACGGTAGTGGCGGTTTAGGGCCGAAGAGGGGAGTGAGGGGGAAAAAATGATCCAATATTACATAATATTATTAAAATAATATTTATTGGGTTGCAAAAGTAAAATGTGAACTTTTTGGCTTTTCAGTATTATGGGTGTGACCCCCCCTGTGCAACAATTACTGCAACTAAAAAAACGTTTCCTGTAAAACTGTTGATTCAGTCCTGCACACCGGCTTTTGGAGGAATTTTAGCCCATTCCCTCCATACAGAACAGCTTTCAGCTCTGGGACGTTGGTGGGGTTTTCCTCTCACATTAAACTGCTCACTTCAAGGCTATCAGGTCCTTCCACAACATTTCAATTGATTAAGGGTCAGGACATTGACTTGGCCTTTTGCAAAACATTAACTTTATTCTTCTATAACCATTCTTTGGTAGAATAGAACGCTTTGTGTGCTTAGGGTCGTTGTCTTGCTGCATGACCCCACCTTTCTCTTTGAGCATTCAGTTCATGGACAGATGTCCTGACATTTTCTTTTAGAATTCTCTGAATAATTTCAGAATTCATTGTTCCATCAATGATGGCAAGGTCGTCCCTGTCCCAGATGCAGCAAAACAGGTCCAAACCATGATACTACCACCACCATGTTTCACAGATGGCAATAAGGTTTCTTATGCCTGGAATGCGTTGGTTTTCCTGTCCTTTCTCCAAACATAATGCTTTCTTTTAAACCAAAAAGTTTATATTTGGAGAGTAACAGTGGTCTTCAATTTTCCTCCATTTGTACACAATCTGTCTGACTGTGGGTTGGTGGAGTCCAAACTCTTTAGAGATGGTTTTGTAACCTTTTTCCAGCCTGATGAGCAACAACAACTCTTTTTCTGAGGTCCTCAGAAATATCCTTTGTTTGTGCCATGATGTACATCCACAAGCATGTGTGAAGAGCAGACTTTTAGATCTCTGTTCTTTAAATAAAACACCTGATTAACATCCTATTGATTGAAAACACCTGACTCTAATTTAATCTTCAAATTTACTGCTAATTCTAGAAGTTCACATACTTTTGCTACTTATTAATATTTAATATTGGATCATTTTCCTCAATAAATAAATGACCAAGTGTAATATGTTTGTCTCATTTGTTTAACTGGGTTCTCTTTGTCTACTTTTAGGACTTAAGTGAAAATCTGATGATGTTTTAGGTCAAATTTATGCAGAAACATAGAAATTTCTAAACTTTCAAGCACCACTGTAAGAGTTTTATAAATTAACTTACTTATCATTACTTTTCAAAGGCTCTGCTATGATACCAAACAATTGTTAAACTCCTCGGTTCATAAACATTTACATTTACAGCATTTAGCAGACGCACTTATCCAGAGTGACTTATAATTGAAACAATCTAACAATCCAAGCAATTGTGGGTTAAGGGCCTTGCTCAAGGACCCAACAGTGGCAGCTTGGCAAAGGTGGGATTTGAACCCTGGACCTTTTTGGTAAATAGTCCAGTACCTTAACCACTGGGTTACCAAAGTCCCTGGTTCCAGATACATTTAACTTATGTGGAATTTCTGGGGGTCCGAAATGGATTTATTCAATTTACATTATTTCTTATGAATAATGCTCAATACTTGTCATTTTTGGTTCTCAACAAGCCTTCTCGAATGAATTTATGATAAGAACCGAGGTACCACTGTAAATCGTTTTATACCACAAGAAAACTAATGAAACATAAAAAATAAAAATAAAACTAATAGTACATAAAATATGTCAATCCATGGCCATTTATGGCTTCTCTCAATGTGTGGCTGTATTGACAATACTAACAAATTACACTTTAATAAAGAAAGTGATTGCTGTTATCCAACATTGAAGTTTAAGTGTATTTTTTTGTGCATTACAAAAAGTCATACTGTGTCCTAACCCTCACTGATAATTTGCATGGCTTATTTAAGAACTATACATGGTTTGAGGCAAGTGTGTGGTCATGTGTTTCAGAGAAAAGATAGAGCAAGATGTGGGCGATGCAGACCTCCATTAAGACTTCCGCAACATTAACATTGTAGTTCCAAAGCAAAACTAAATTAACTGCTATTTGGTAAGTGCCAAATGAACCCATTAACACTGTAAATGGTCTTGTTGCTTTCAGTCAGAAGGGAGAGGTAAAACATTTGCTGGGAGCCAGTATTATATGTAGCTTTTACTGTGATCACATCGTGGTGTTAGTTGACACTGTCTTGTAATTGGTGGTTGCAGTTTTTATATACATTGTCTTACATTGTCTTAATTGTAGCCCGTAGTCCCACTGTCACTGCATTTAAATTTTCCATTTACTTTTTGTCATCTAGCAGACATTACAATTAGCCATTGTAGCTATACAATCAAATGTCAGTTCATTACACACCAAAGTGCCTTAGAGCTGACTTCAAGTCTGATAGAAAGTAAAAAATAAACATGAAGCACATCTCAAAATATACAGTCTGACAAAATATCAAGCTAATCCAAGCTATCTCCTTGTAGGAACATAATGCAGGAACCTTGCCTAGCTTTGTTATGGTGACCAGGGAGCTATGCAGCCACAGAGCTTGATGTTTATATAAATTGTTGAAATGAGTCATGGTGAGATAGACCAGAACCTTTTTTCTATTATTTTTACCTCTTACATTATTAAGATTGTAAAATAATAATTAAAACATCTCCAGATAAAAGCTCCATCAGTAATACACCCTGCATTACTTGTCACCTACCACTTTGGACAAGTGTGCATGCTTCCATACGTTTTCTCGATGTTTCTGAAAGGATTAAACCAATGGAAAGTGGCTTATAAAGACCTCTGAAATAACGAGCAAGAAACATACAAAAATTATATTGCTGACATTCCCATTCCTTAACAACAAAATGTAGATATTACATAGGATATTTGCAGCCTACATACAGTTAATGTACTCTGGGATAATGCACCCTGATAAACCACAAACGTTTTCTAGTACATTAGTTTAATCTCATGGGTGATTGTATGAAAGCTACATTTTATGTTTGATTTGTGATTTCTTATACTGGGGAACTTCCGTTTAAGTATTGGTCCTGTCATAAAAATATCAACATCATTAAATTAATTTATATATCTGCTGGAATTTGTACCATATTCTGCTAAGGAAAGGGGAAAAACATTTTGCAGTAAATAATGGAGCAAGATCTGAATTACTCCCTTCGTCTGTCCCTCTCATTTATGTCATTTAGCAAATTTTCCCGCCTCCACACCTAGCACACAAACACCCTGAAAATCCATGCCATTTACACAGGACAGAGTACAAGGAGAAGGTGATGTGACAGAGCTTTGCTCTCCTAGGAAGAAATCAAAAGAAAAATGGTTTGGAGGTTTTTTAATCCAGTAAACAATAGAGGCAAAATTTGACAAATGTCTAAAAACTGTATCAATACCACAAACTCGCTAAATATCTGAAAATTAGTCACACAACAAGAGAAGCTGCAAGAAAGGAGTTCAAAGGAGAGAGGGAAATTTCCATCTCCAACTTCCAGAGTGAGACAGAAATTCCCTGACGGAAGCTTTTCAGAGAGGCATCTGATATCCAGGTACCAATATAATACAGTGGTACATTGCTTCTCTACCACCTTGGAACTTGTTGAATTCGGTTCTCAGCTCATTTTGACTAGAAAAACTTGTCATGGTTATCGTCATTTGCTCGGTACTTGGCACAATTACTTAAACTTGTATGAGTTGAGCTGCATGACTCGTTTCAGTCAAAACTCAATTCATGATTCATGAATCACAATTCAGTACACAGTGATTCAGTGATTCAGATTCATAAAAGCCTTTGCTCAGAGAAAATGTAAGCTGTGTCTATGGTGTTATTCTTTATTTTTACATCTACAGTACTGTATTCTTAGTGCAAATAAATCTCCATGGGTCCTAATAAGGTTCATTAATAAGAGCCAGTTGAAAGCAAAACAGGAATTGAAAACTCCAGAACACAGGCAGTTAGCATTAGCAGCTTTTCTAGCATCCTGATAGAGTAAGTGTTCACCAGTAGAGTAAGTGTTTTCTTTTACTTTTGACTTTCAATCCAGTACTCACTAAATTACATGAGATTTTTCAACACTTGCTTTTGCATTATTCCTTATGGGAAAAATTTGCTCAGTTCTTCTCGTTTGTGGTTCTCAACAAGTCTTCTGGAATGAATTACCAATGAGAACCGAGGTACCACTCTACCATGCCTCTGTTTTGTTCAAATAAGTAAAGTGCTCAAAAAGGGTGGTTTATATAGAGCACAAGCCCTGGTAAGCTGGTAATATATTCATCCTATAAAGAAAGCATTTTAAGACTAATTTTTAATTAAAATAAATAAATAAATAAATAAAAATAAACAAAAAACCCTTAAGCCTTGTGTTATTTAATTCGGCTCATTTGTCAATAACATGTTGTTCAAGTGTTTTGTGCATAGAACTATAAGGGCTTCTGTCACACAATTGGTTGATTTTTACTTGTCCTCCACACAAGCTTTAGTCAGTCATTCCCTCGTGTAAAGCACCGCACCACATCAACAGCCAGAGGCAGAGCAAGTAGTCCATGTTATGAAAGTGTACCTGGGCACATCAGGAAAACTAGTAAGTACAATGGATTTTTATGGCAACTAACTGTTTGTTTTCTGTTTCTCTGTGGGAATGAAAAGAAACAACATTCAGTAAAAGGTAGTAAAAGTTAAATAAACCTTTGCAGCGCGATAGCGTGTCCGTCAGCCCTTCCCAGGCTTTCCTCATGTAAGTGACGACACCTGTGGGTGAGCCTATTTAAACATGCTTCCCCAGGGTCGCACCATTGCATCGCATTGTTTGCCTTAGCAGCACGACGCTACGCGCTAATGCTACTCGCAGCTGCGATAGCCCTCACCTGGCTTTTGATATTTCTTTTGGGACGTTTTTTGGTGTTTTGTTAGGAAAAAGGTACAACTGACGATTGGAAAGATCACCAGTTGGGGGGCAGTTAGGAAGAATGCCCGGTAAGATAGGGTTTAGAGCTGAGCATAGGGTCAGTGTCTCCCTCCTTTAAAACATCTCTTTGCCGGGGCTCCTCGCCACTGGCTGTGGGCCTCTCTCACTACTGCGAGACCACGCCCCTAACCTTTCCCCCCTCAGCTCTCGTGAGGTCTCGTTTCTTTTTCCCTTAAATCCTCGTGTTCGCGCCACTCCTCATAGGGGCAGACGCCTTATTTGAGTATTTTCGTAATTCCCTCGGACTGCCTGCGTCGGACCCGTGGCTTATCTATTATTAGTTTATTTATTCCCTTGTTTTTTGGTGAAACCCGCGGTATTCACACCTTCCGTTATGTTGGTTCACCCCTTCCATCTGGAGCTAACTGCATTTGGGTCCTAAAACAAAGGTAAAATATAAAATAGAGTTTATTTATTTTCACGGTTCGCCGCCGTGTTTGAATATGGCGTCCCGTAACACCATTCTGTTAAGTTCTAGGCAATTTTGGCCAATTTTGTATTTAGTCCTATCATAAAACTAACTTATGCCAGTTTTCATCAAACTGCATAAGTCTTCATGACTTTGTCCAAACAATGAATATAAATGCACAAAAATGAAGGAGAACTGGTTTCATTTTACTTTTTTGTAATTTTGTTTCGATTTGTAATATTCAGTGTTAGATCTGACGGATTGAAAATTTAAGAGGAAAAATGCAACATTTTATTATGGCTAATGTCATTTATAACAAACTAATGTTTGTTAAAACAGTTTTAAATGATTTAAGGGACCCAGCCAAATTTGACCACACTAAGGATTGAAACATTGGATTTGAACAGAGCAGAGGGCTAAAAGACTAAATGTTTATTTCATTAAAGTTCACTTTAAACTCCCTCTCCTGCCAACCAATGTTTGCCTGAGTGTCCTCCTTTTGAAAACCAAATATGGGTCACTCCACTCTTATAATATGAGGTGACACACAGAACAAATGTACTGGAAGACGTTGTGAGAATATTGTTGTGAAATTGGTTTTCCTCCAAATGCACTGGGAACCTTGTTAGAATTCTTGCATCATGGACTCCATGAAGTATTAAACCGATTTTAAGTGAAAATCTGGTTGTGGTTAGATCTGACAAGACAATGATCCAAAAAAATGTCAACAAAAATGCTCCAGTTACCAAAACATCAAGCATTTGACTTGGCTGAGTAGGATGTGGAAAAATTATATATTACAAAGTGTCGCAGAGGAGGGATAGTGGATATATTGGTAGGAGGATGTTGGAGATGGAGATGCCAGGCAAGAGACGGAGAAGAAGACCAAAGAGGAGTTATATGGTTGTGGTAAATGAAGATATGCAGGGAGTTGGGGTGAGAGTAGAGGACGTGGAGGACAGGGTGAGGTGGAAAAGTTTAACTCGCTGTGGTGACCCCTGATAAAGGGAGAAGCCAAAAGAAGAAGAAGTAGAAGAAAAAGACAAAGTATCTCAGATTCATTGCTCAGTATTCTCCATTCACAGCAAACATTAAGTGCTCACATAAAACATAAGACTCAGTGCTGCTATGTTGGTAAAGCGATGTGGCACAAGTGGCCAAATGTTGGGGGTTTTGTTACATAGTTTTGTTAAAAACAATTTTTTTCTATTATTTTTTATTTTTAGTACAAACTTAAATTAAAGGTTAATTTACAAAAGGTAGGTAGTTTGTAAAGGTATGTAAAATGTGTCTTATATTTTCCATCTGAGACTAACCCTAACCCAAGCTAGTAAACCACAAAGACATAAACACACATTTATACCTCAAATATCATTATCAAGGGTGTCAACAACCCTGAGCTGACTAAATATAAGTGTTGTTTTTTGTTACATTGTTCTACCTAATAGCAGGTTGTTGTAGGCTTTATGTGTGCATTAAATTGGATAAGACATCTGCTATTGATGTGAGTTCATTTTCTAAGTACTGGTTGGTTTTACTGGTTTGGTTTTTCCCTTTAAACAGCAATCACAAATAAAAATGTATCAAAAAATGTTAAAGCAAAAGCTCAGAGTAGAAGTCCATAACTTGAAAATTAATAGAAGATTGATAATCCAACTTAACATTTACTCAGCATGCACAGGTACAACAACATTAACAACAACAACATTATGATTTAAAAAGACCCTAGCAATGTTTGTTATATTGATACAATTATTAATTGTGCTATATAGCTACAAAGTAATATATCTTTTTCAAGTGATTTTTTGATACATGATGTTTACAGTGATACCTTGGTTCTCGTCGTCAATTCGTTCCAGGAGAAACAAAGAACGTGGAGTACCAAGCACATTTTCCCCATAAGGAATAATGTAAATTGATTGAATCTGTTCCAGACCCCCAGAAAATCCTCACTGTATAAGGCATTATATGCATTAATGGAGTTGTGTTCTACAGGTGCTCCCTGATTTAAGGGGATATGTTCAGACAAATCCATCATAAGTTGTATGTTTCTAGATAAGGAGTTTAACGATTGTTTGGTAGAGCGGTCTATACTATATCATAACAGAGCCTATGAAAAGCAATGAGTAAAGTTAATATTTAAAACACTTACATTAACCTACAGTTGGCCAAAATCATTAACGCAAAACTTAATTTATAATAAAGTGTTGAAAAATCTCATGTAATTTAGTGAGCAATGGATTGAAAGTGAAAAATAAAAGCAAAACACTTACTGTATTGGTGAAGTCAGAGTGCTAGCATAGTTGCTAAGCTAACTACAGGCTGTGTTGTGTAGGATTCAGTTCCTGATTTCCTTTTCTTTTATAACTCCTATAAGCTTTTTTAGGACCCATGCTGACTTATTTGCACTAAGAATACAGTACTGTAGACGTAAAAATAAATACACACATGATAAGCACAGCGGAGAGCTACACTGAGCAAGAGCTATTATGAACCTGAATTACTGAATCCCTGTGTACTAAGTCATGAATCGAGTTTCAGCTGAAACGAGTTGCATTGCTCAAGTCATACAAGTTTAAACAAGTGTCTGAGCACTGACCAAGCGATGAGAAGTGAGACGAATTTTAAGTATATATTGTATATACTTTATATATCGTGAATCGAGTCGCATCACTTAGGTTTATAAGATACTTACAGGCATTTTACACCACCAGAACATGATGGTACCAGCCCTGGAATGCAGAACAGCGCTGGCATACACTGGTACTGCTTTTGTCATCTTTCTGTCCATCACTCTTCACAGTGAGAGCTTACAAGACTGCTCCGAGAAGCACAACAGAATAATTCAGTACTGTCCTTTTTCTCCCTAACAATCCAAACCAAAACAACATATTCCTTTATAAACAATTATAACAAAGACAACTATTGTGATTTTTAGCTGGATTTAGCCTGTATTGTGGGGGAGGTTTGGATTCTCAGTGCCATGTCAGGGTGCAGTCAAACCACCCTTTGTGGTTGTGGTTATTTTATTGCACCCCCAACTCCAATATACCAACAATCTAACCTCCCACAAAGACATAAACAAAGTGTCAATCATAACGTTGCTGCTGATTACATAGGACAAGAGTTTTTATATGTAAAGTACTGAGGAAGTTGTGGAGATTTCCTAAGCTTCCTGTTTGGGTCCATCTCTGATACCTCCTTAAATCTCATTAGCTGCTATAATCAGTCTTCATTTCATATTCATTTCCTGTTTTTGATTTGAAGTGGCATTGTGTTTCGTCTATGCACTCCTAGGTGCATTCTTCAAAATTTAATTTCCAGACGTTATAAATTATGAGAGGCATCATCAGTTCAGAAGTCTGTGTTAACGGTCAGGCAACTATGTTCATACATAGGTAAAAGACAGAAAACAAAGGAAAAATCAGACCAAAATAGCCACACTACAAATAAAAAACACAGTTAAACATTTAAACTAGTTTGGGGTTGTAACAAGAGGGGTTATCCATACAAAAAGGCTAGGGTAAATGCACCTGATATGTTTAAAATCTGATGGCTCAAACCACTTCAAAAGGAGTGCAATGAGTTTTATCCCCAGTGTTATACAAGTATAAACACATCTCTGAACCACATTTGAAAACCAAAATTCCTTCCAGTACATTACACGTGGTCAATGAATGCCAAAGTTTGTGCTTTTTTATTCAACAGCCATGTTTTGCATAAACATCAGGAAACAAGGAGCATGGAAAATTCATCTGAGTTGTTTTTCGCTTATTATATGTAGTATCGTTATTCATTTCAGTCTGACTGAGGCACATTTGTCTACCAGTGTAAATGTTTGTGTTTATAATCTTATCAGGATACATCACAGATACAAGATGCACAAAACAAACAGATGTAATCAGGCTTATAGAGTATTTTATTAAACTAATCAGTCCAAAGGCACGCATGTTAGGTTAATTGGTGTTTCTACTGTGTCCTTAGCATGTGCCTGTGTATGAGTGTGTGACTGTATTTGCCCTTCGATGGATTTGCCCCTGGATTGACCCTGACAAGAATTAAGCAGATAAGAAAACGAATGAATAGATGTATGACTCTCCATCTAACCATCTCTGAAAGGATAGGGTGATTTCCATTTCCTTTGTGTAAAACTGGGACAGCTTAGTAAAATAATCAGAAGTGGCTTTGTCATGGACTTATCCTTTATCCTAATTCAGCTAAATTGCATTATTTGTATATCACACAGTTCCTTGCAGAAGTATGCATCTCCTTGAACTTTTCCACATTTTGTATTGTTACAACCTGAAATTCGAATGAACTTAATTGGAATTATATATCATTAATCTACACAAAACAAGGCCATGATATGTTAGGAATCTTAATATAGGTTGCAAAATTATTCAAACATAAAAAAACTTGTAATTGCATAAGTATTCAAATTCCCATTGCTGTTAAAATGTTTGTTCATGACGCTACACACTTTCACAAACATGTTGTGCAGATCAGACTTTGATAGATCCCCGTTCTTGAAATATGTACAGCATAGTGCTCACTCATACCTGATTGTCATAATATTTCATTTCATTTCATTTCATTTTATTTCATCATTTAGCAGACACCCTTATCTAGAGTGATTTACAACCTTGCAAATGTTGGTTAAGAGCCTTCATGTGTCCAACAGTGAAAGCTGGCAGAGAGGGTGCCTTAGGTACCTCCACATATTTACTTTGGTTCTCTTTTTCTGCTTTTAGGAACTGTGTAAAACCCTGATGTTTTAGGTCATATTTATGGAGAAATACAGAAAATTCTAAGGCGTCCACAAACTTTCAAGCACCACTGTACCAACACAAACATCATGAAGACCACTGAGCAAGAACAAAATTAGAGAAAAGTATCAACCAGGTATGGTTATAACAAGATATCCCAAACTTCCACAAAGCAAAATAAATCCATTATTAAAAAACTGAAAGAAGATGGCACAGTTGTGACTGTGTGCATATACAAGGTTGTCCATCAAATTTAGTGAAGAATTAAGGCCACCAAGATACCAAAGCTTACTCTGAAGGAGCTGACACGAACTGCAGCTGAGATGGGTAAAGTTATGTGAAGGACAAGCATTTCCCAGATGCTCCACATCTGTGCTTTACAGTGGTGCTTGAAAGTTTGTGAACCCTATTTCTATTGTTGGTCGACCACTCCTGGGGAGGGTAACAATGGTCTTGAATTTCCTCCATATGTACACAATCTATCTGACTGTGGATTGGTCTTTAGAGATGGTTTTGTAACATTTTCCAGCCTGATGAGCATCACCAAGGTCCTCAGAAATCTCCTTTGTTCGTGCCATGATACACTTCCACAAACATGTGTTGTGAAGAGCATATTTTGATAGATCCCTGTTCTTTAAATAAAACAGGGTGTCATCCCATTGATTGAAAACACTTGACTCTAATTTCATCTTCAAATTAACTTCTAACCCTAGATGTTCACATACTTTTGCCACTCACTAATATATGATATTGAATCATTTAATATGATCAAATACCAAAATCCTCAATAAATAAACAACCAAGTATAATAATTTTGTCTCATTTGTTTAACTGGGTTCTCTTTATCTACTTTTAGAAAATCTGATGATGTTTTAGGTCATATTTATGCAGAAATATAGAAAATTCTAAAGGGTTCACAAACTATCAAGCACCATTTTAAGGAAGAGTGGAAAGAAGAAAGGTTTTCTTGAAAAGCCATTTGAATTAATGTTTGCAACTTGCCAAAAGGCATGTTGGAGAGTTAACAAATTTCTATTTGTTTAACCTTTGTGTCACAATAAAAAAAGATTTCACATTCAGATTCTTAAGAAATATATGTGTCAGACAAATGGTAAACAGCCTAGTGCATTTTAATTCCATGATATAACACTACAAAATGAGGGAAAGTTTGAGTGAGCGAATACACAAGACACTGTACCGTGACTGAGGAATCATTATTCCATACATAGTTTCCTTCTCAGTCTCTGTTCCAAGTTGCTTGAATTCTAAAATTCCATATGCAGTTGTTTCACATATAGTCATTCAAAACCTTCAGAAAATCATCACTTCTCATTTTCATTGTCTTAAAGAATTTTGTTTCATAAACACTATGTAACTTTAGTACACCCCTGAAGGAGAGGCATATTTTGCTCGCATTAGGGTGGCTCTAACTGCAACCAGATGTTTCTCTTGTTGGGAACAGTAGAGGTCCAGGCTCAGACAGAACCCAAGACACAAAACACAAGATGAGCATTACACAACACTCCCAACCTGAACTTTACACATCTCATACTCAGGATGCTACACACCCTCTCTTGTGAAAGGCTCTTGGCCCTGATTCTGTCCAAATGTTACAGAAGAACACTACCATGATCCATGCCCATTTTATCTTTACTATATGAGTGATTACCATAGAGAAGAATTTCAACATGTACTGAGAAAAGAATGAAAATAGTGTTACTTGTTACATATTTACAATATAAGTCTGTTGTTAAATTATGTAAATAAATGTGTGAACTTATGTGAATTCAAAACTGTGCCTGTTACACTCTTGCCTCTATTTCATATCACATGGGGAAGGTGTGTCCTTTCTTCACTGTTTCTATATTTCACAGTTTCTGTAACCATAATATCCGCTGTGTGTCTTTACAGCAACTTTGTTAAACAGCATATCTGTAACAGTGTCAAAGATATGAAGAGCGAACCCTCATGGCTCAACCTTCTCGTTCTACCCTTTTAGCTATGCTGTTATAGTTACGGATGCCGAAATATCATGCTGCACTTAGCAAACTGTGTTTTGACTATGGACTTACTCTTCTTAACGTCTCTAATTACATATTGTATTTCCTCTAAGCTATTCTTCTGGCACCAGTTCCAGCCCTAATGCCTATTCTCAGACCAGAGGATGCCAGACCACCAAAACTGTTACCTGCTGGATGACATGAGAACCTGCAGTGACTGTGCTTATACTGGATTAAATAAATCCAAGTCTGTACACTCTGTCACCATCTTGGTAACACTGCCGGGCAGTTATTTCCACCCATACAAGACCAGACTTCTATCTCTTTGAATGGGGAGAGACTTATATATCCCAAACTCAAAGAGACATTAACGTTTAAAATACATATTTAGAATCACTGGTGTAATCTGATGAAAAAATTATAATTTTCAAATAACAAAGAAAAATATGCGCAACCCTCCGCTACAACGAGAGCCAAGTAAATGAAAGACTATGATAGGCCATTGCCATTACACACTACAGTTGACATGTTGACCCGTCTCTTCCTTTTATAACATCCCTGATAATACCCAGAGATCTGCATACGTTTTTGATTCTACATTATGTTTTTTATTTAGATTCTGTATATTTAACCCTTTTCAGTCATGTTGATGCCAAATTGAGTCAACCACCTCACGAGCGCTGTGGATTATTATCACTGTGGATTTCTATCACTGTACATAAACTGCACCTGTGTGAACTATTCCTACTGACTCTTATCTCTTGTGTGGCCTACTGCATCCTGGGTTCGACTATTCAGAGGCTTTCCCTCCTCTCACCCTAACAGAACAATCCAGCCGCAGAGTGCCCACATGAGCATCCTGAACAAGAATCCAGCTCACTCCGCCCCTGGACAGTACGCGTCTCTACAAACAGCCATACAAGCTCAGGGAACCATGTTGGGATGCCACAAACATCAACTGCAGGTGCTACTGGACTAAAACCGGCACCTGACTCACCAACTATGGACTCTCTACGCTCTTCCCTGGGACGGCACCCAACCCATTCACACTCTCGAATCCACCGACCGCCGGTGGCGGATCCAAGGTCCTAGCATCCAACAGCTCTACAGCCTCAGTCCAGGAAGTCTGGCTCTCCACCCCCGAGCCCTACAATGGTGAGTTGGGGAAGTTCTGGGAGTTCATCTACCAATGGTCTTCTCCCAGCAGCCGCTGAAGTTAGCTTCTGATGCGAGCAAAATTTCCTACGTTTCCTTTCCTTAGAGGCCGAGCTCTAGCTTGTGTGGAGGCCATCCGACCTTGAGCTCGTATCAACCCTTGCACCTTTGCTGAGATTCTCAGCTAATTTCGGGAGGTCTTTGACCATCCAGATTTCGCTGGAGACCTGATCTATCATATATTTCACCTAAAACATGGCTACCAGTCAGTTGCCGACTACTTTGTGGAGTTTGGAATGGTAGCCTCAGGTGCAGGTTGTAATGATCAAGGGTGCTCAATGGCGCATTCCTCCTGGATCTGTCTGAGACACTAAAGGATGAGCTGGCAGCCCTAGACAAACCCCCAACATTACAGGGACTGATCTGGACCTGGCCTGGATGATCGCCTTCGCCCGCGCCACTGTGAATGGCTCGACTGCGCTGCTGACCAGGGACCAGCTCCACATTGCAGGTACTGTGCGTACTCACTCCTGGACAAACCCACACTCGCCCCACCCAACCTCAAAGCATCTCAGCCAATGCAGCTGGGCCATGCTCACGTCCCCAGGCAGAATCGGAGAGAAGACCCCTTGAGTACCTCTGGTGGTCCCCAAGACAGCTACGGACACTGTAAGGGTTCAACTGGGACCGTTGCTGATGCACAACTGCAGCTCAGGATCCCAGTTACGTTACAACTTCCCGGAGGTCCTGTGACCATAGCGGTTCTGGTGGACTCGGGAGCTGAGGATAATTTGATCAATGAGGTGTTTGTTTGCAAGGTTGGCTGTCCTCTAGCACCTGTGCAGATGCCCATCAAGGTGTACGTAGTAGATCACATGGTCCTAGCCATGGTGACACATAAGAAAGCCCCCTTGTCCATCAGATTGTCTGGAAACCATGTGGAGATGCTCAGGTTTTGTGCCATACGAGCCCCACAGACCCCCGTGACCTTGGGCTATCTTTGGCTGAAGAAGCATAACCCTCGGTTCGACTCGACTTAAGGAGGTGTTCAGCAAGGATCAAGCCCTATCACTGCCACCTCATTGCCCATATGACTGTGCTATTTACCTGCTCCCAAGTGCGCCACTGCCCAGTTGCCGTTTGTACAGCTTCTCTCCACCGGAACGAGAGGCTATGAACGATTACCTCGAGGAGTGTCTCAGAGGTGGGCACATCCGACCATCATCGTCCCCGGTAGGAGCAGGTTTTTTCTTAGTAGAAAAGAAGGACAAGTCACTGAGGCCTTGTGTTGACTACCGGGGACTGAATCAAATAACAGTGTTACACTCAGCCTGTGAACTTTTGCAGGGAGCCAATATCTTCACCAAGCTGGACCTCCACAGTGCATACCACCTAGTGCACATCTGGGAGGCCGATGAGTGGAAAACGGCCTTCAATGCACGAATGGGGCACCACAAGTATCTGGTGATGCCCTTTGGACAGACCAATGCCCCAGCCGTCTTCAAGGAACTGGTGTACGATGTGCTCCGAGACATGAACAGGTTTGTGTTAATTTACCTAGACGACATTTTGATTTTTTTCCAGGTCTCTCTCTAAGCACGTCGTCCACATGTGACAGGTGCTTTCTCGCCTCCTGGAAAACCTACCTCTTTGTGAAGGGTGAGACATGTGAGTTCCACCGGAGGACCGTCATGTTTCTGGGCTACATAATTGAGCAAAACAAGATCCGGGCAGACCTGGCCAAGATGTGATTGGTGGAGGAGTGGTGTATTTCCACCAACCGGAAAGACATGCAGTGGATTCTGGGGTTTGCGAACTTCTACAGACACTTCATCCAGAACTACAGCAAGATCGTCCTCTCCTTACCCGCCTCACCTCTCCCAACACCCAATTCACCTGGTCTATCGAATGACTGAAACAGTTGTTGGCCACAGCGGCCAACCTAGTGCAGCCCTACCCAACCGAAAATTCATTGTTGAGGTGGACGCCTCCAAATCCGGAGTGGGTGCCATCCTGTCACAGAGGTCCGGACCTAAGCACCCCTGCACTTTCTTCTCCCGCTTCTTCTCTCTTATCCTATCCCCCACACAGGTCAACTACAATGTGGGCAACTGGTAAATCTTGTTGGTTAAGATGGTACTGGAGAAATGGAGGCACTGGTTGGAGGGATCAGCCCAGTCGTTCATCGTGTGGACCAACTACAAGAACCTGGCCTACATTCAGACTGCAAAAAGACTGAATCCCAAACAGGACAGATGGGCGCTCTTCTTCAGCAGATTTGACTTCACCGTCACCTACAGGCCAGGTTCACGGAACATTAAGCTGAAGGCATTATCCCACTGGTTCGCAAATCTCACCCACCTCGACACTGGGCACACCATCCTCACCAACCTCACCTGGAAGGTCTGTCGGGCCATCGAGAAAGCCCAGTTCAGCCCCGCCTGATCGGATCTTAATCCCGAAGGCCAGCATCTCTATGGTCCTCCAGTGGGCCCATGTCTCGAAGCTCTCCTGCCACCCCGGCACAGGATGCAGACTGAGCCTAGTCAGGTGACATTTCTGGTGGAAAATCCTGGAGCCTGACAGCAGGGAGTTTTTGTCGGCCTGACCTGCCTGTGCCCAAAGCAAAGCGTCACATCAGTCATCATCGGGGCTCCTGCAACCCTACCCATCCTGGGAAGACCCTGGTCCTACATCGCCATGGACTTTGTCAGGGGACTCCAATGGCATGACAGTCATCATGATGGTAGTGGAGAGGTTCTCCAAGGAGATTTGCCTCATCACCCTCCCCAAGCTGCCGAAGGCATTTGAGACAGCCACCATCTTGCCGACCACCATCTTACTTGACCATGTATTTCAGATCCACTGCATTCTGCTGGACATGGTCTCCGACCGAGGGCCGCAGATTTCCTCACAGGTCTGGCAGGCTTTTTTTTCAAAGCCTGGGAGCCACAGCCAGCCTATCATTGGGGTTCCACCCCTAGAACAATGGGCAGCCCGAGCGATCTTACCAAGACTTAAAGTCCACGTTTCGATGCATTGTGGCGGGCAAGCAGCGGTCTTGGAGCTCGCACCTGGTCTTGGTTGAATACGCACATAACACACTGGTCTCTGCCACTGGCTTGTCACCTGGGCTACCAACTGCCCCTGTTATCTGAGCAGGAAGTGGACCTGACTGTCCCCTCTGTCCAGGACCATTTCTGCCACTGCCGCAGGGTGTGGATCGACAGACAACCGGCCTACACAGTCAGCCACCTCCTGGACATAAGGCATAGGGGAAGGGGCCTACAATACCTGGCGGAGTGGGAAGGTTACGGCCCAGAGTATTGATGCTGGATCCCTCAGTCGGCCATGTTAGGGGGGTCGCCCTGTGAAGGGCCTTTTTCACCTCGGTTTTCCTCACGTGTGTGTGTGTGTGTGTAGTGGGTGTCTTCTTTCACCCTGTTTTTCAGTTCTGGTGGGCATCACATGGTAGAGGGGTAGACAGCAAGAGCGTGAGGGAATTATTCCAGGAGCCATGTGACCAGCGCACCTGAAGTGTGTTTACAGCGTTCAGCACACTCAGGATTTAAGGAGTGCCATTGAGCGTGATTGGTTGCTGGATCATCAGCATATCACGGCAGGTAACACTTGTGAATGCTGTCATTTTGTCCCCGAAATGCTGTCATTTTGTTCCTCACGTTTTAGTTTAGTTTTTGACACAGTGTTGAATTTTTGTGCTCTGCGTTTCTTTCCCCGTTAGTCGCTGCGTGTGCTGGTCTTGCGCTGTGCTGCCGGTTGTTGGAGCTTCCCGGGATTGCCTCAAGCCTCTGGATCCACAAAAAATCACTGCTCGGCATCACCCACGCTCTCCATCGGATCGCCACAGACACCACCCACCTGCACCCATGCACCCTCACGAGCA
This sequence comes from Ancistrus triradiatus, assembly GCA_025084515.1. Lineage (NCBI taxonomy): Eukaryota > Metazoa > Chordata > Actinopteri > Siluriformes > Loricariidae > Ancistrus > Ancistrus triradiatus. Next base: position 56,241 of record JAJAGP010002405.1, on the reverse strand, counting down.
CTGTGGATTATTATCACTGTGGATTTCTATCACTGTAAATAAGCTGCATCGGTGTGAACTATCACTAGTGACTTTTATCTCTTGTGTGGCATACTGCATCCCGGGTTCAATTATTCGTAGGCTTCCCTCCTCTCACCCTAACAGCCTTTTGTGTTAGCCTAGCTTTGCCTTCCTCATGCCTGTGTGTTCATTACCACTGTGCACCACTGTGATGTTCCTATCTATGAAAATTTAATAGCTCTACAATAACAAAAATGTGTCTACCATTTTTTATTTTATTGAAAAATGAAATCCATGCACACTGGTTTGCACTGTCACCTCACAGCTAAAGAGACTTGGGTTCAAGTTCTAGCCAATGACTGTGTGGAGTTTGTACGTTCTCCTCATGTCTGTATGCATTGCCTCCATATATTCTGACCTCCTCCAACATCCCAAATGCGTGCATTAGGTTGACTGGCATCAAGTGTGTGTGTGCGTGTGTGTGTGTGTGTGTGTGTGTGTGTGTGTGTGTGTGTGTTCACCCTGTGATGAATTAGCTTCCTGCCCAGGGATGGTTCCTGCCTTATGCTTGGTGATGCTTTTTAGCCCCCCACGACCCTAAAATGGATTAAGCAAGTACGGAAAGTGAGTTTCAGTGAGCTCTTACAAACCAAGATTCCAGTTAAATCTGAACATTATCAAAAGCAGATGAAAATATCAAATTCAGCTTAGTAATGTAGCAGCAGTAGAATACATCCACCCCAGGGCACACACACACACCTCACTCAATAGGACACTTTAGACACATGAGAATGTGGGAGGAAACCAGAGTGGCCAGAGGGAAACCCACACAGCCATGGGAAACACATGCAAACCACCCAGTCAGTTGCCGAGCCTGGGATTTGAACCCAGCTCTTGCAGCTTGTGTGGCAACAGCACTAATCAGTTCTTTTCTCCACCATGCAGCCCCTAAAACACTCACATAAACATTTTAACATGTCACCTGAGTGCTGTTTGCTGCTTCTGTGCCTTACTATGTCAGTGTTGTTTAATACGAGCATACACTGAATGCAACAACAATGCTAATAAATTATTGTACCTGGATATGCAACATATATATATATTAATTATATTAATTTATAAAAACAGCAAATGTGAATGGCCATTTTATGGACATGTACAGTAACTTGTGCAATAATTGGTGTGTTTCCTTTGAATAAACGCAAGCATTTGGGTCATGATTGCCTGCTTATGTTCATTACAGTATAAATCTGTAATTTTCTTTAACATATGGGACAAATGTACATATCTTAAGTCGGGAAACCAGGACATGGACTGAAAGTCAGGATTGTTCCGGGAAAAATGGGATGTCTGGTCACCCTAGTACAGTCAAACCCCAGGAGTCAAATAGAGAGACAGAGAGTGAACAAGTAAACATCTCCTGAACCACTATATTAAGCTACATCTCCAAAGTTTCAAGAGTTTTGAAGATGCCAGAATGAGACAGAGAGTTTCCCATAATAAAAAGTCAATATAGTCTTTAACTATTTATTATCTGTGCCATTTCCAAGAACAAGGTACATTCAGATATTCAGCTTTGGCTCTACTTTGACTCTACTCTTTTAAGTTCATTGTATGCTAGATGCTCAATCACTAGTTATACAGTGTATAGTTTTACGGTGAAAGTGAATCCGTAGCAGCCTGTATAATAATTTCGAACTACATATTATGCATTATAATAATACATGTATGTATCTTTATTTCAAACATTTTCACAGGGACCTGTTAAAATTTAGTTACCTGGACTCAAGACATGACTCTGACTCACCTTCTTTGGGACTGGATTTTGTTTTGGATTTTGACTATTTTGGGGTCTTGGACTAGTCATGGTCTTGACTGCAGCCCTAATATTATAGGCAACAGCCTTCCTAGCTTCATAGCCTAAATTATTTTCATGATCATTTAAATGGTAAATGTGTTTTCTTTAATCGACTGTTTGCTGAATTTAATTGTGATTGGATATCAATCTCTACAGGATTAAGGTTGTCATCACAACTTCACTCTACAACGTCAACTTCAACAATCGGTTCTTTTGTCATTTTATTAAAGTTTAAATATTTAATAAAGTTTAGTGGGAAAGTCAATCCAACTTACCTAGACTTTACCTATGGTTTTGTTTCAACAGGTGTACAATCCAGTCGGGATCTTGGTAATTACTATAATCAACTATTACACTCCTTTGCTCCTTGGAGTGATCTTTTGTTGGTCGAGACCCACTCCTGGGGAGGGTAAAAACAATGGTCTTGAAACTTCCTCCATTTGTACACAATCCTGTCTGATGTGGATTGGTTGGAGTCCAAAACTCCTTAGAGATGGTTTTCTAACCTTTTGTCCAGCCTGATGAGCATCAACAACTCTTTTTCTAAGGTCCTCAGAAATCCTCCTTTTTGCTTGTGCCATGATACACTTCCATAAACATGTGTTTGTGAAGAGCAGACTTTGATCGATTTCACTGTTATTTTAAATAAAACAGGATGCCCACTCACACCTGAGTGTCATCTCCATTGATTGAAAACACCTGACTCTCTAATTTCACCTTTCAAAAATTAACTGCTAATCCTAGAGGTTCACATACTTTTGCCACTCACTAATAATTATGTAATATTGATCAATTTTCCTCAATAAATAAAATGACCAAAGGTAATATGTTTTGGGTCTCCATTTGTTTAACTTGGTTCTCTTTATCTACTTTTAGGATTTGTGTGAAATGAAAATCTGATGATGTTTGTGGTGTACATATTTATGCAAAAATATAGAAAATTCCTAAAGGGTTCACAAAGTTTCAAGCACCCACTGTACATTATATGTGAGCCTTTGAAGAAACCAATTTCAAGGTCCTTTTTATAATGGGTTCTTCAAAAATATTACACATACACAGGGGCACTGCCAGGGAATTTTGGGTCCTCATGAAATGATTATTACAGTGGACCCCTAAAAATTTTTCAAAGTTATCTGATACTTATATTATTTATATTATTTATTGACACACGGTCACTCACCGACCTTAGAATCATCCTCCATCCCACCTATGAGGTGCCCCTGCACATACATTACAGACAGATGTAGTGGTAGATAATGGATTGCTTCTTTAAAATGTCTGTGAACTTTTTACTGTGTGTGTTGTGTATGTGTGGGTGTGTGTGTGTTTGTGTTGTGTGTGGTGTTTTGTTCTGAGAAGGAAGGGAGAGGGGGGAAAGAGGAGGAAAGAGACAGAGAAAGAACAGAATAAGAAAGACATTTGAGAATTTATATTGCTTTTCTTTTTAATCAGTTATGGGCGTTGCTTTGTTAAACACATTCAGATATAAATGAGCTTATCCCAATTGTCAAATGTTTTTTCCCCACAAATAGGCTCTTTTAAACTAAATGACAAAAAATAGAAACAAGACTGTGTGTGTTTGTCTGTGTGGGTTTATGCGTCTCATGAGGCATGCACAGGAAATGGGATTGGGTGTGGTGATAATGTAGGGTTTTAAGAAGCAGAAAAAGCTCCAAATTCTCAAACTTTCCAATACCGCTGTAGAAACAATAAGCTCTCCCCTTTCTGAGACACTCTGTTTAACTCTTGTCTGTACATACCATAACTCTCTGTAATCCTATTACCATGTACAAACTCTTCTCAGCTTCAATACCATCTACTTAGCAATAACTGTACACCAGTGCTGATTACACGCTGCCATTGTTTAGCTTCGCCTAACTGGACTCACGTAATCGCTTTATGGCAAGCACTGGAATTCTTTGTTTAGCACAATGAATGGAAATATGTGGGATCAGATAACTTGCTGCTATAAGGTAAAAGGAAATTTGCTTCCTAGAAATGCAAATGGTGGTTGTTTAGGAAGTTGTAATCACTTACATATACAGTATTTGTATAATGTCAGCTTCTAAGGTATACATGAAAAAGCATGCAGGGCAAGGCTAGAAGTCTTGGGCACTGTGAGAAAAGCTTATAAAGAACACTCCACAGTCAAAATGGTCAAAGATTCAGGTTGCTAAATACCTGTATGTCAGCCAGCACTCTTCCACATTCAGTGCCTCTGTACAAAATGAATACACAACCATTTGTGAGAATGGTAATTTTACAAACATAATCTTGTACAAAAGTTATGCACCCCTAAACAAATGACACATTTTGTTGATTTTAATTTAGATAAATTAAAAGAACTTTTCACACTTTGTAGGACACAGTGAAATATGCCACTTTGGAAAACACATTGGAAAAAGTTAAACAAAACGTTAGCCATGTCTGCATCTTTGCAGCAAGTTTTAAATAATTTTATAAATATAATAGTTTATTAAAATTTAAAACAAATATGTTACATATATAAGTACTGTATGTTCCCTACAGTGAGTAAAATTTGACAAAATTTGCCAAAACTTTCACATATGACTGTAGTTGGACCTGTTTTTAGCCGGCAGTGTTTCTTTTTTTTTTGTGGCACATAGAACTAGATCTAGAATGCATACTGATGCAACCTTGTTAAACTTTTACAACAATCATTAATGCAACAAAGTTTTGCAAGGCTGAATGCATTTAAGGATTTATTAAACTACAAATGACTTAACATCTGACTCTTGAGCTGCATGTGGGGGGGGTATTATTAAGACATAAAATATCCAGTGTTTCTTGTTCTTACATGAACAAACGTGTTCAGTCTTTCAAAACTGCTCCCTTGGTGCATTAAGTATGTGCGCACACACACACACACGCACACACACACACACACACACACACACATACACATGCTTAGTCACACTAAAGGATGAAGCTTCAGCGTAGTATAAATTCAGGCAGTTCAATCACAACAAAGCTGTAATATGCTCAGACTTGCCTATGATGTGTCAAACACCTACAGGGCGTGTATGTACTTGTGCTTACAGCTGCTGGCAGAGTAATCTCTTACACACCAACACACAGAATCTAGGTTTTACTACGTTTTAGGGGTAATTCCACTGACTGAAGTATTACTGTAGTTATATAATTATTTGCTGACACTTAACCCTAAACCTCAGTAGTCACGCTTGCTATTCATTTTGTCTGATACCAACAGTATTTTTATTCCAGCGTTAAATTGCCATGACCGCTTACATCCCTTCCAGCCAACATCTCCCCACTGACTGACCCGTTCCCTTTATCCTGCTCTGCCTTGAAACACAAGATTCTCTTTGAAACACTGTGAAAACATGCTCGTATGAAATGGATCATGAGATTATGGACAAATACGTGCAGTCCGTGCCAGCTTGAGTGCATGTTATCATTACAGCAAAAGGGGGGGCATAACGAATAATAATTCTGATATTTATGATTTTTTTTTCATCTTTCCATTCAACTTGAAATGCCGATATTATGATTTGTAATGAAAAACGATGATTTGTAGTAAATTTTCACTGTGTGTCTTTGACTTTTGGAACCTGTCTTATCACATTTCTACTTGCAAATAAAATACAGTGGTACGTTGGTTCTCAAACAATCTTGGAACTCATCAAATTCGGTTCTTGATGCATTTTGACTAGAAATAATTGCCTTGGTTCTCGCCGGCTGCTCAGTACTTGGCACACTTGCTTAAACTTGTATGAGTCGAGCCGCTCATGATTCATGATTCAGTACACAGTGATTCAGATTTACAATAGCTCAGAGAAGATCACTATTTCATTGTGTTTTTCTTTAATGCTCCAGAACACAAGCTGCAGTTAGAATTAGTGGCTATGCTAGTGACCTGACTTCACCAATACAGTAAGTGTTTGCTTTTACTTTTGACTTTCAATCCATTACTCACTAAATTACATAAGCTTTTTCAACACTTTATTATAAAATAAGCTTTGTGCTAACAATTTTGGCAAACTGTAGGTTAATGTAAGTGCTTTAAAAATGAATGTACTTATAATTTCTTATCATAGCATCCACTCCATTGCTCTGCTATGATACAATATAGAACGCTTTACCAAACACTTGTTAAACTCCTCAATTCATGATATATTTAAGTTATGATTTGTTGGAACATATCGCCATCGTACATCAGGGAGCACCTGTACGTTACAACTCCATTAATGCGTATAACGCCTTATATAGTGTGGATTTTCTGGGAGTCTGGAACAGATTAATTCAATTTACATTATTCCTTGTGGGAAAAATTTGCTCAGTAGTCATCAGTTTCAGTTCTCAACAAGTCTTCTGGAACGAATTTAACGACGAGAACCGAGGTAACTCTGTATTAAATAGTATTTTATACAATATTGCAAGAAAATGAGCACAAAGTATTATTGCGTCAGAAAGTGAAGGTGCACTTGTATTAGTGGTTTGGAATGCTGCACAAGGAAACAAGAACATGTGGAACCATGGTGTTCATGATTCTAATTTCAGCCTGGCCACCCATGATCCTAATCCTCCCTGGTGTCATCAAGCCTATGATTCAGAATAGTCATGATCCAAGAGAAGCAGGGAGACAAATTTAGTTCAAGTTATTCTCACATTCAGTTTGAATATGAAGTTTCTAAGTTGCTTTTCAAGTCGAATTTAAGTTAAGTCATAGGTGTAGGGTTATATGACTTGAATTATTTTTGATTAACTTAAAATCTTTATTACAATAGTCCATTGTAGTGTAGCTTATGTAACATTTTATATAGTTTATATACTTGTTAGGGTGGCTCTGCTGGTTCAGTGTGTAGAGCCAGCTGCTGAAAATGGCAGTTCCTGAGGTCTTTAAATCCCAGTTGGGGTTTGCAACATGAAAGATGGGTGTTGCTTTTAAAAAACCCTGCGATGCACTGGCGTCCTGTCGAGAGTGTACCCCTACCTGTGCTCAGTTAATTCCAGGTTAGGCTAATACTGTATACGTCCTGCCGAGTGCTAGGTCCTGCCTAATGCTGTGTAGGTTTCTATTGTGCTTCCATACCTCTGACCCATCAAGGCATGGACACCACAAGACCTCTGAAGTAGTCCTGCTGTATCTGGCATCGCGACTTTGTAGCAGATCTTTTACACACAACCCACAGATGGTTGATTGGCTTAAGATTACAATTTAGAGTCCAAGGACTCGTTGTCAGGTTAGTCAAACCATTCATGAACAATATTTGCAGATCGGTAACAGAGTATAGGAAGGTTGTACATATCAAAGTAACATCCATGTGAATAAGTGGTTGAAACATTATTACTGATTGGTTTATATTGTCTGTGGATTTGAGCTGTCTGACACTGTTGCAACATCAGTGCAATTATTTTCAACATTTAAAAAAATTTTTTTAATGAAATGCCTGTGTTGGGTGGCATGGTGGCTCGGTGGGTAGCAATGTCGCCTCACGGCGATAAGGTCCTGGCTTCGATCCCAAGTGGAGCTTCCCTCTGTGTGGAGTCTGCATGTCCTCCCCATATCAACATGGGTTTTCTCTGGGTGATCCGGATTCCTCACACAGTCCAAAGACCTGATTTAGTTTAATTGATTACGCTAAAGTTGCCCTAGTGTGTTAGTGTGTGTATGTGAGTGTGTGAGTGTGTGGCCAACGTTGGATTTGCACCCTGAACCTTACAATGCCCTTCTAGGTCTCATCCGCGACTCTATACAGGATTAAGTGGATAAGAACCCCTTTTGCCTTCAGAACTGCCCTAATTCTTCTTGGCATGGATTCATCGTGTTGGAAACATTCCTCAGAGATTCTGGTCCATATTGATATGTCTGTCCAAATTTCCAGTGAGCTGGGCAAAAATTCCTTGTTGATGCCTGAGGTCAGAGGAGAATGGCCAGTCTGGGTCGAGCTGATAGAAAGACAACAATGAGTTCACTGTATAATTAGTCCTCCTGTTACCTTGCACACTATGTTAGTCCACACTGTCCTTCAGTGCTCATAACTCCCACAGAACCACCACCAGGTGCTATATGAGTGGTGGATCATTCTCAGCAGTGCAGTGACATTGGCGAGGTGATGGTGTGTTAGTGTGTGTTGTGCTGGTATAAGTGGATCAGACACAGCAGTGCTGTCAGACTTTTTAAAACTGTACACAGTCACTCTACACCCACTGACACACCTACCTTGTGAGTCTACCTTGTAGATGTAAAGTCAGAGAGAGTAGCTCACCAGTTGCTGCAGAGTATGTGTTTGTAATCCTCTAGTCCTTCATCAGTGGTCATGGGACGCTGTCCACAGGATTCTGCTGGCTGGATATTTTTGGTTGTATTTTTTGGTTCTGCTGTATCTGATCAACTCAGTATATATAATGTATAATATACTACCAACTAGCAAAACAGATGTTAATCATTAGAACATTAACTTTAAGTTAACCTAATTTACTGAAATGAAGAATACAGGTTGATCTGAAACACTCAACACTCCATTTCATTTTTAACAGATTAGAGTAATCACATGAGTATAAAGTGATGACAGAAGTACTATCTCTAAAGCATTTAGATGTGCTCTCTATTCCCTTGGTCCATCACATGTAAATCCTTGGCTATGGGATATCACCTATGTACATGTCATAACAGGGTGAATATGTCTGAATCCTGAGCATTGTTTGAATGACTCTTTTGGAGATACATAAGAAACCAAACTACTCTGTTACTTGTTCACCTTCAATAGATTATCATAACTCAAGAAATATAGTTTCCTGGTACACTGCTAATTATACAGTAAGCTGTTATGCAACATCAAAAAGACTAGGACAGGGCATGTATGGGTGTGTGGAGTAATATTAAATAGTAAATGTGAGTAATTGTGAGATCTCCCTACTATAATACAGTTACTCCCTTGCAGTATATCATTTAGACCCATATTGTTGTGGAATTATTGTAATAAGCTGCAGGTCCCACAACTAGGTAGGTGTAGGACTACTCACAAACTATGTTTAAAACAATGGAAGTCCAACTCTAAAGATTACAATCAGAACCAGATTCAAAACATAACCCTTTTAACATTCTAAATACTTTAATTTATTTCTCACAATCCTCTATCCCTTTTTCCTTCCTTTCATTTGAGGCTTCCAAAGGCTGTGAAGTAAGCAATAAGTGCTGGGTGCGTCAGTCACCTCCACCCTCCTGCACCCACTATACATTTAAAGTAAATACAGCACTGCAGTGCGTGTGTGTATTTTTATTTTTATTTTTTTTGTGTGTGTGCGTGTGTGTGTGTGTGTGTGTGTGTGTGTGTGTGTGTGTGTGTGTGTGTGTGTGTGTGTGTGTGTGCTAGACCAGGTATTTGTTATAATTTCGGGGACAATATGCAACTTGCATTCAAAAAAAGAGGCAAAATATTTGCTTTAGGTTACTGAGGTTAGGGTTAGGGATATGTGTAGAATTAACTACATACAGTAATCATTATGACAATGGAGAGTCTCCGACATACGATTATACATTCATGCAGGTGAAATTCAAGTTTATTCTCTGCTTTCAGAGACACTTTTGCCATTCAAGACGTAATATTTTTGCCTAAAAATCAACCTGTCTAGTTTTTAATATGTTATATTACTGTAAACTCTACAAAGAAAATATTTATTTATTTATTTTTAAATCTGTGATGGCCTGGCATCTTGTCTAGTCAAAGTATTTCTGAGATAGGCTTAAGATCCAGCATGACCATGAACAAGATAAAGCAATGATTGTTACTAAAAGTAAATGATTGAATTAAAAACATTTTAAACTTTGAACTTTACCTGAGATTTAGATACCACTACTCTCTTGAATAATGAAGACAAAAACAGAAAAGAGGGGCAAGTGCCAGATGCACAAGTCCACAAGAGCATAAGTACATCAGACTCATTTACATTTACAGCATTTAGCAGATGCCCTTATCCAGAGCGACTTACAATTGATACAGTCTTACAATCCAAGCAATTGTGGGACCTGCTCAAGGACCCAACAGTGAGAGGTGGGATTTGAACCCTTGACCTTCTGGTCCAGAGTCCAGTACCTTAACCGCTAGGCTACCACAGTGTGTTTTTCTGGTATGAATGGATCAGAGGCAGCATGGTGGCTTGATGCTTGATGGGTAGCACTGTCGCCTCACAGACTCTGTAGAGAAAGAGCTGCCATACAAGTACTTAGTTAACTGTTTCTTTAAATAGCACTTGCGAAATACTGCAAAATAAAGGATGGCTCACAGATGCTGCAGCCTTACAGACAGGATTTCCCTGTGTGCCCTGGAACACCATACTCACTCATTGATACTCACCCACTCACACTCACTCATATCTACTTACTCATATATGTAGGTGCTCATATATATAGGTGTTGACTTGGCCTCTAATTTACTAATAACTCGAATGTAATTGATTATCTGTAGGATGTGCTAGACAAATAAGTCAGATATGTGGAGACCCCACCTTGCAACTTAAAGGATCTTTTGCTACTGCCTGTGTCAGATACCACAAGATGTCTTCAGAGGACTTGAGGAGTGCATGCCACAACAGGTCAGAGCCTTGGCCTTGACCTATACAATAGCAGGTAGATATGATGTTGTATATAGTGAGAGAATGTGCATATGTTACAGTTTAAAGCCTTTCAAAGCTAAATACAGCACAGTGTTCTTATGAAATACTAGTAATTGAGCTTACCAGATGGTTTAAGCATTGTAAAGTGTTTGTCTTTCCTTAGTAACTTCTAAAGCTGAAAATGTAGTTTCTTCCATTCTATTGTCATTCTCTACTCTCTGTTTACTTACCTCTTTCCACTACAACAGTCTGTATATGCAATATGAAATATATTCATAAATCTCTCTCTTCTTTTTCTTTCTCCTGTGCGCAACTATGCACCTGGATATCTATGCGTTTATGACTCAGATAGCATCATGATGATAAAAATATATGTCTGGAATCCAGGTCACACACACACGCACACACACACATTATGTTATCTTGCTCATCAACCAGTGGTATTCATGTCACCTTTCTGTACTGCTTCTCTTTCTGTCACTCTTTCTATAGTAATCACTCTCATTCCATTTTCTTAACAATTACAAGTCAAATCACTTTACATAAAAGATTATGATTATCATTCTTTCATTTTCTTATCTGCTTAGTCCTGGACAAGGTCACAGGAGAGCCGGTGCCTAGCCGGTGGCATAGGGCGCAAGGCAGGAACAACAATAGACAGGATGGCAATTCATTGTAGGGCACACTCACTCACACACTGGGGCACTTTAGAGACACCACTTAACCTAATACGCATGTCTTTGGACTGTGGGAGGAAACCGAAGTACCTGGAGTAAACCCACGCATATACAGAGAGGACATGCAGACTCCATACAGAAAAGACCCAGACCACTTCACCTGGGGATTGAACCCAGGACCTCCTTGCTGTGAGGTGACAGTGCTTCCCACCAAACCACAGTGACACCCTAGATTATGATTATACCCTATAGATATCCATTCAATAATTTTGCAAACCCACTTAATCCAGTTGAGAGTACAGTATCAGGGAGCTGATGCCTAGCAGGCAGCACATGGCACAGAGTGGGAATCCTTCGTAAGTCACATGCACTTACTGGCTCACTAACACTAGGACACCTTAGAGACACCAGCTTACCTAATGCATGGGAGGAAACCATGCAGAGCACATGGAGAAAACCTGGGGAATACCCAGAGGAGACACATGGAGAATATAAAGCTCTATGGGCCAGGAATCTAACCTTTGAAGCTGTGGAGCAAAAGCATTAATCACAGCACCTCCATGCTCCCCAGAAGATATGATGTCACAATCCAGCTGTTACTCACTGGACCCTGAACAAGTGCACATCGAAACTCAAATGCAAACATGAATGGATTAAATATTTACTTTAGCTTTCACTCAAACAACTCAGTGTAACTAGTTAATCCCACCACAACTTGAATCTCTACAGAGTTCATAAAAAATTGTAACTGTACACATCTTCACACCACTCAGTTACCTGTTCTTGGCTAACAGGAGTGGCACCCGGTGTGGTTTTCTGCTGCTGTAGCCCATCTACTTCTCTGTGTATATGTCACACATTAAAATTGCCAGGTTATTTGAATTTAGATACACCTGTATGTCCTCCTGCAATTCATTAACAGTAGGATGGTTACATTACTGCTAATAAACCATGTCAGTTTACAGGTAGCCTCCAGTGAGATTTAAATATCTGACACATTGCATCATCATACTCTTAAAGACTTACTCAACAGCGGCCTGTCTAAGAACATTTTTATTTATGAAAGTTGGTCGGTCTTTATATTTATCTGTTTCCTGGGCCCTTGCCATCCACTGAATCTGACATGCCGTGACTTTCAGTTTCTATCCTTAACTGATTATTTCTTGCTCAGTATTTCTGTTTTAAATGGAAATACTTGCTTTTGTTTTTCTTTTGTTTTGAGTGTTACGTTACCAATACTGGTTCATATGCACACTAAAAAGCTGTAAGTGTAATACAATGATAGATATCAATAATGTATGTTACATCCCTAACATCTGCTGTTTTTCAGAGCTGTGTTTGTGAGCATGTTCTCTGTGGGACATGTGTCCCTGTGGATTCTCATGCCTCTATCTGACTTTTCTTACAGATAATTGCCATTGCTGATAAGTGTGAGAAGCATGAAATTCTAAACAGCAGCTGTGTAACCCTGAGTGAAGAGGCAAACATGCCTCTCCGTGCCTAGAAAGTAGAATAATAGACATACTAAACTATTGAGTGTATCTCTTGTGTATGCTGTGTTTATCTATCCCTTTCTTTGCTGGATCATGACAGGTGAATAACACTAATCCACACAGTGGAGGTCAAGCGAAACAAACATGTGATGAGTGAGCTCACCAAGCACTCGGAATAGCTGCAGGGTTTTGCAAGCGACCTGCATCTCTGGTTTTATTGGTCATGTCCATCTACTCTAACCATGCACGTGCACTATGAGCATGTTTTTTAAAATGCTCCACTGTATTATTGTGTTAATGAATTGCAGCTGTGTAGGACAGATACATGCACTTTCACATACTTGTGACTTGGAATTGTCCCATTAAGTTTGTTTATTTTTCATGAGTCCTCATTTCCATCCCTCCCCCATCCCTCTTGTTCTTAGAGTGTAGACTAACCTTTTCACCATCTGTCATACAGAGAATAGCTAGGACCACAGCAGCAGAGCATTGTGTGTTTGGGTGCAACAGATGTGTGTTTGGGTGCAGTGTAGTCCCAAGGTGGGAATTACAGTGTTGGTGAAGTTTGTGATAGTGAATCGTGCTGTTGCCTCAGATCTGGGGTTACCTTCCTTTGACCTTGCTTTTGTTTGCACAGGAACCCTGTGGCTGATTGGCATTAGAAGCTGTTTTGCTCTGCATGTGGCTAACAGTATAAATGACCTGATACTGAAACGTATCATATAATACAGAGGGTCAGAAGAATTTGAGATACACAAACATTCTAACATTCTGTGCAAGGAATAGAAAAATAGCTGTACATGTGTAACATTATTTACTTTCTGCCTATATGTTTTTTAAGTATTATTAAACTTACTCTATTCTAATTTAGTGTGTCTGTAATGCTGCATAGCTGCCTTTGTTTCATGACTGCAATTAGAATTTTGCTAGCCATAAAAACAAATGAAAAGATTGATATATGAGTTGTACTGGACGGATCTGTTTTTTAAAACTCCAAAATGTAATAGTTTATGCATTAACTGAGTCATGTCTGCTGTAAGGATATGCCAGAATGTATCGATTTGCCAGTGAACATCATCCATTAACTTTTCTTTCTCCTTCTGTGAGGGAGGCAGTGACTAGGCTCCCCGATCATTAACACTGTTTGTTTTATACTTCATCACCCACACACAATCACCTGCAGTCACAAATGATCAGATGGCCCCTAGAACTGCACAGCATGGTCATTTGCTTTGCTTTGAAATATGATCCTCAATTCTCTAGCATGTCCTCTCTGAATACAGCTAGTGGGAATCTGCTGTGTTTCATAAGATCTTTCTGAAGCTTTTAGCTTTATCCTGGCACAGAATTGCTCTCTGGGGAGTTTTAAAGGTATGTCTACAAAGAAAGAGAAGATTTGCACCTGTGCATTTTCAGCACTTTAATGTGGACCGCAAGGTCAGCAACAACAGGCTTCAGCAGAATTTCTAAAGATTAACTTTCAAGTACTGTATTGATGTTTTAGACTGCATTCACATGTGTGACACAGCAGAGCCTGAGCTGTTTTAAGCCTCTGCTGTTCACAGAGCACTAATCTTATAGCTGTGACAAACCGCCTGTACTGTCAGTTACTGCAGTTCTGCTTAGAGATATCTTTTTTTTGCATGATGTATAGGAGGAAGCTAATAACATGTTACTGATTGCTTTAAATAAAACGTTTAATCTGTTAGAATGCTATAAACAAATTTCAATCCACTGGTTAAATCTGGTTTAACATCACAGTTTTCACAGTGCTTATTTTACAGAATGATAAAAGTACAATATGACAAACATAATAAAGAATATGCTGTGTAATATGCAGTGGTGTTTATAAATCCTATTTGGGAGGCACTCTGGTTGATTAATACAACTCTATAAGGACTTGCTCATGCAAATTTTGCTCATCTTACTCATTTTCTTGTTTTGAACATGTACATTGTTGCTTGAAAGTTTGTGAATTCTTTACAGCTTTATTTATTTCTGCCTAAATGACCTAAAACATCATCAGATTTTTATGTAAGTGCTAAAAGTACTTGAAGAAACCCCAATGAAACAAATTAGACAACAAAATATTATACTTGGTAATTTGTTATTGATATGTAATAATAAATAATATAAGTTATTAATTGAAAATGACCAAATTTTACATATCTGTGAATGGCGAAAGTATGCGAACCTGTAGGATTCGCAGTTCATTTGAATGTGAGATCAGTTTTCCAATGGGAAATTTCAATGGGGTGATCAGTGGGATGACAATCAGGTGTGAGTGGGCTCCCTTTTGTATTTAAAAAACAGGGATCTATCAAAGATCTTCACAACATGTATGTGGAAACATACCATGGCATGAACAAAGGAGAGAGATACCTCTGAAAAAAAGTTGTTGATGCTTATCAAGCTGGAAAGTGTTAGAAAAAGATATCTAAAAAGTTTACGTGCCATCAATCCACAATCAGACAGATTGTGTACAAATGGAGGAAATTCAAGACCATTCTTATTCTCTGTAGGAATGGTCAACCAACAGAGATCAACCCAAGAGCAATGCATGTAATAATCCACAAGGTCACAAAGGATAAATTAGATCAATTCTAAGCAACCAAATGCCTCCCTCAGATTGTCTAATGTTAATGTTTAGGAGTCCACTATCAGGAGAACACTAAACAACGGTGTTGTGCATGGGAGGGTTGCAAGGAGAAAGTCAATGCTCTCTAAAAAGAACATTTCTACCCGTGTGCACTTCATAGAGCTCATGTGTACAAGGAGACTTTTGGGAAAATAAGAGCATTTTGGTTTAAACGAGAAGCTTTATATCTGGAGAAAGGAAAACAATGCATTCCACCACAAGAACCTTAAGCACACAAGTTGTTCTACCAAATAATGGTGGAAGAATAATAAAGTTAATATTCTGATCTGGTCAAGTCAAAGTTCTGACCTTAATTCAGTAGAAATGTTGTGGAAGGAGCTGAAGAGAGTAGTTCATGTGAGGAAACCCACCAACAACCGACAAAGTCGATCTGTTCTGTATGTACGAATGGGATAAAATCCCTCCAAAACGATGTGCAGGACTGATCAAAGATCATCAGAAAATTTTAGTTGCACTAATTGCGGGTCATATCAGATACAGAAAGCAAAGGTTTACATACTTTTGCCAGTCACAGTATCTAATATAGGACCATTTTCCTAATATTCCTGTCTCATTTGTGTAACTAGGTTCTCTTTGTCGACTTCCAGGACTGTGAAATCTATGAAAATCAGATTATGTCATATAAATATAGAAGGTTCTAAAGGGTTCACAAACGTCCAAGCACCACTGTTGCTACTCACTAATTTTTCACTCATTTTAGTTTGATGGCATCTTGGCTGAAGATTTGGCATTGCTGAAGGCTGGCAGAGAGTTATTTGCTGCTTGATGTTTGTACTGCTATGCAATATTCTTAATCAGACTCTAGAAAACAACAATAATCCATATTACGTATACAGTGTGTACATAAGAAGGCTAGAATATTTTAAAGTTTGGAAAAATCTGAGGCTGACCACCAAATAAAACGGCTATTCACTCTTTTCTAAGGCGTGTTAAAAAACTACGAATTGCTGCCGTTATTAAATAAACGATTAACTGTGCCCGTCCCATCTGAGTCATGCCTGGTTTTCACGGTTTTCCGAGCACCCAATGCCTGTGTAAGTTGAGCCACCATGACTAACACCCCAAATCCGCCCTGTACTGCTCCACTCAGGACGACTGGCATGACAAGCAGCCGTGGACGCTACCACACGCCGCTATTTAGGGAACCATTGCCGAGAATTCAGACGCTGGGGCTGACTTTTAATACGCTGGGAAAAAGACAAAGAGACACTGCAACTATTTAAAGATCGATAAGGATAATAGGAAGCACGTTCGTAAATTGGTTATCAGTTTACTAGTTGTATCACCCCCACACGTACGTACTTGGCACATTCCATTTTAGCACTTCCACATTGTATCGTAACTCGCGAGTCTCCAGAGCTTTTCCACAGTCCCGCCGATTCAGTGTTTCTACTAAGCGAGAGATAACGGAGCAGTGTTGTTGGCTTCGATCGGATTAAATCGGATTTACTCGTATTTACGGAACCGATCGGTAGTTGTTGCTGAAAAGGGTGAGTTTGAGTCCTGGCACAAAATCCTTCCATCTTTCCACACTGTGCAGTGATATTGCTTAGACTATATGAGTTGGGGGGGGCCAGTTGGCAGAAACGACGCGAAGAATGCCTTCCAGTTTCCAAGATGTTGAACATGCAACGTGGGCAATGCCGGAGACTACACTGTTAAAACAGAAATAATGTTCAGAAATGGACAGATTTGGTGGGTCTGTGCATCTGCAGCCCTACTTAAACACACCTATCCCGCTCAAAAGTTGTTCATGTCTCTTGGTCTATGGGTTTATCTTTTAAATCGAGTACGCTTTTCAGGCCGTTAGTAGTGTCACCAAGCCTGGAAAACCTAGTCGCGTGGAGTGAATGATTTTCTCTGGAAAACCAATTTTTCAAGTTTGGGGCAGTCAGTACAAAGTTTGCATTGTCATTGTGTCTATTATAAGCAAAAAAACCAGTTGTCTTTCTGTGGAAAGTGAGAATCGTGGCTCAAGACGTACCACAAAATGGCACGGTTTCTCTCCCCATTCACACCTACATGGAGCTTTTGCAAAATGAACAAAACATGGATCTTACAAATAGGGGACTGCAACTGACATTCGCGCTACTGTTGTTTTTGCAGTGTCCGAAAGTATGACATTTAATGTCACTAAAAAAATAAAATGTCCGTTTTCTTGTTCATGCAGAGAGGCAGTTCAGCAACTGAAACTTTGATTCGAAAGACCAATTTAACTATATTGGTGCGACAAAATTATAATAACGAACACGATCGTGTTGGAAATCAGAGTCTGGATGTAAAAGTTCCATAAATGACATGGTCAAATTATGGTTTTGTGTCTCAATCTGTGGCCGCCCAAATGACTCCAGGATCCAGAATGTCCACCATTTCCTCCTGGGAGAAATCCCAAAAAAAACCACTCTGAACAAACAACACAAATCTCAAAACAAAGTCTCCAGCATGCTATCCATATACAATTTCAGGACGTTCTCTTTCAGGACTTTCTCAGGACTGTTCCCATATGAAACTTATTCTTTTTTACCACAACATGCTGGTGATGTTTATGATGACCGTTTGATTGCTCTTCAAACTTCAGTTATTGTTTTTAGGAAATGATCAGTTTAAGATTAATGACAACCTTTGTTTGCTCTGCATTGTGCTGTGGAACTGTTAGTATGGTGGTTTGACTTGTCTATTTATCTAATCCTGTATGTATATATGAGAAATCCAGCATAATTAACATACCAAGGGACCCTGTTTTCTTTAAACAAATCTGCACCTCTGATATTGGCACGTGGTCCAGTGTTCCTATAGGTCAATTATTTTGATTCATTACTTTCATGTACATTTACACCATGAACTGTTAACAGTGTAATACTGGAACTCTTGTTTTGGTTGATGAATAATCCCAGGTTGAAAAGAGGATGGTGGTGAGGAGCTTGAGGTAGCATACCATGTTATGTATGCTAAGGATGTACCCATTGCATTGAAAGCATATGGCTAAACTCTAGAATTATGGCCATTTTCTGATATAATTCAACCAAAATGTGTTTTATGCTGTATATGAAATCATTTGTATATGCGAGTCCTCTGTCCAGCTTGGTAGCCTGCTGTGAGGATTGGAGTTGGTGCATCTAGTATCGCCAAAACACCAAAAGTATAACATCCCTTTTCAGCACGGTGATCCATAAAAACTGAGTACTTTGATGTATATGACCAACCTTTCTAGTCTGAATGGAAAATCATCTTGAGAAATTAGATTTAGAAAAATTTTCAGTAATTCTTCTTGGGATTAAATTAAAACCAGAGTTCAGGAATTCCCCCCTCAGATTTACCAATCTAAGCAGGTTAGACCTGGTTTCATATTTACTGCATTCACACATTTTCTGGACTCTATCATTATAGGTGGTTCCTTGGTAAGGTTAATTTGATATTGTGTTGTGCCATAATTAGGTTGTTTTGTAGTTGTTTGTTGTAGTTTTTAATGTTTTTTTCTTACGAATAAGTGTTGGTGTCTTGCATGATAGGAATATAATGTATTTGCTCTGTGATTTGACCTTTCACCACATAATGTGTGAGTGTATATAGGGCCTCCCGACATATTTGTGAGAGAAGAATAGGTGTTGCTCTACAAATGTTTGTAGCCTGTTGTAGTGAGTTTTCCATCCTTCAAGTTTTTGCAGATTTTGAAAGTGCGCAAAGAAAAATCGGAATGGGAAGAGTCCAACGTTAAAAACAAACAAAACAAAACACCCAAAAATTGCAATATGAGTTTTATGTAGGATGAGGTGGAAAGTCGGAATATTGTTAAACCTGAAATGTGGATAAAAGGTGAGGGACAAAGCGTTTTTCGAATAATAAAACAACTGACGTATCAAGCTGCAAGGTCATAAAATTGTAAAAAGCAGACTGAATTT
This sequence comes from Ancistrus triradiatus, assembly GCA_025084515.1. Classification (NCBI taxonomy): domain Eukaryota; kingdom Metazoa; phylum Chordata; class Actinopteri; order Siluriformes; family Loricariidae; genus Ancistrus; species Ancistrus triradiatus. The sequence goes on along the minus strand of JAJAGP010002405.1, from coordinate 37,057 downwards.
ACATTGACATTTACAGTTACAGGCATTTAGCAGACGACCTATCCGAGGAGACCTTACAATTGGTAACAGTCTTACAGTTCAAGCAATGGTGGGTTAAGGGCATTGCTCAGGGAACCCAACAAGTGGCAGGCTTGCAGAGATGGGATTTTTGAACCCTCGGACCTTCTGGGTCCAGAGTCCAGTACCTAACCACTAGGCTACCACAATGGCAGTCAAAACCAATTGGATATGTGAGTAAATTCCTCTATTTTTACTTGTTGTGATGCCACCACTAATCGTGGTAGACTACGTTATCTAAAGTTTGTTTGTTCTACGTAGGGATGGAGGAAAACAGACTTAATTAGCATTTTTCTGATGAAAATATTGTTAAAATGCAGATAACATTTGCAAACCATTGGATTGGAAATCGGCTTGTGTCAAATCTTTCGTATCTGTGGTGGGGAGATGTTTCTTGTGCCATTTGGGTTTCTGTTTCAACTGAAGTGATGCTGTACTACTGGCAGTAATGTTAGGAATTAAGTTTGTCAGTGCACTGTCTGATATCCACCTGTTTTAAGACCATGCAGGAAACTGGCTATTCCCTGTCCCTCTTCCCGTTTCCCTCCTCTCCCCCCTTAAACATTTTCACCACAGGATGTTTTTGTTTGCTACGCAGTTTTTACTTTGTCCTGGAGAAGTTTATGAGTGCATATTTGTGTGTGCATTGTGAATGCTGTGCATGTGATCATTATGTTTTACCTGACAAGGCAGCTTAAGCCCACCAGTGTTTAAAAGAAAACACATGAAGACTTGGACCAATCAGGTGGCTTGTGTGGGGTGATGGGTGGATTTAAGCCCACAAAGCTGTATTTAGGTCTAATGGGGCGTAACAGACTAGTCTGTTTCTGAGTATAGCCCCATGGGATGACGCTCTATGATGTTCTGCAAGCGTTTCAATAAGATAGCAGTTTAATAAAATTGGTAGGATAGCAGAGAATGGTGCAGTGCATAAGAAGTGCCATTTAATATTACATTTACATTTACAGCAGACGCCCTTATCCAGAGCGACTTACAATTGATACAGTCTTACAATCCAAGCAATTGTGGGTTAAGGGCCTTGCTCAAGGATCCAACAGTGGCAGCTTGGCAGAGGTGGGATTTGAACCCTTGACGTTGTGGTCCAGAGTCCAGTACCTTAACCACTAGGCCACCACAGACCTCACAATATTAGGTAATATTGAATGACACTAGTTTGCCTATTCTAGCACAAAGTGGATGCTTTTTGGATTTGTTAGTTATTATGATTATTCAAGTGCTCATGTATGAGGTTTATCCTTGTATCTTAATTTGAAGACATCGGTCACCAGTATTCTGTTCACTTAGCCGAAGTGTACACGTAATCAGATAGGTTGTGTAGTTTACTTATGTGCAAAAACACAGCAGAGAGAAGAAGGGCTCTATACAGTATATTAAAACACATAATGGTACGTGACTAAATGTGTCATTACTATGCTAACATAATTAGTGTGGTAGAGTGTGATTCATGATGCAATTGCAGGTATAGCCAAAGTACAGGTGCCTCTACAAAGACAGGATTGTTTATAATTGTGGAGACAGTAAATTTGAGTGACTTGAGTGAGTATTTCATCTTCTGACCAAACAAAAACAATTGATTCACTTGCTCCCATTTGTAATTGGCCTTTTTACCTGTTAGGGCAGAAACCTGAGTTTGAGAGATGTGCAAGACAGTAGCAATTAGCAGTCTCAATTTTTAAAGTTCAAACTTCATGACAGCAAGTTGTTTAGAAGATTTGGGAGAAGAAGTATTTGTATTCATCTAAACATAAACGTAAAGGTTAGCTAGACATTGCTGAACCTGGAATCTGAGGTCAGCTTTTTTTTTAATAAATCCTCTTTGCTAGGGTTGGCTTAAAAAGGTGGCTATTCAGAAAATAACCTAATCCCCACTTTCATATATGCTGGTGGATCTGTGATGATTTTGATTCAAATGTTCGTTGATAGAGTACAGGCGAATGAAAGACTCTTTGAAGTAACAGATGTTAAATCACACTCTTTTCTGCCTCTTCCAAGATGTGACAATTTGGTCGTGGTTGGTTCAGAAGGACAAGGATCCAACACGTGCATGATATTAGATCTGAATGTTTGTAAAAAGTGGTCAAAGCACAGAATCAAGCTTTTGACCATCCCAGTCCTCTGAGCTACATGCCACTGGAAACCAGTGAGATGAGTAAAAGTTAAGATTCCACTAGAGATTTAGGATCTGGGAAGATTATGTATTGAGGAGTGGTCTCACATTCTTTGCTCTGTATTCTCCTGTATCTTTGATTATAGGAAATGGATCAGTGCTGTTACTCTGGAAAATGATGGTTTTGCGACATACTAAATGCTAGAGTGCCAGTAACTGTGATGCATATGGTTTTATGGTTTTGTTAGAGAAAATAGCTATGTTTTAGTTAGACTTCAAAATAACTTTACTTTAGTTACGTTGCTTTCATATATTCAGTTGCAGTTAAACCAATCAACTACAGATACATGTATGAAACCATTTACTTCTCTTCTTTAGCACCTTATGTAGCTCTTCTTTATGTACATACATACATGAACAGTGGGGCAAAAAGTATGTTAGTCCGCCATCGATTGGTGCAAGTTCTCCCTACTAAGAGAAAAGATGGATGAGAGGTCTGTAATTGTCATCTAGGTACATTAACAAATATGAGAGACAAAAATGAGAAAAGAAAATGCCCCATTGTAGGATTTTTAAAGAATTTATTGTAAAATTATGGTGGCAAAATAATATAGATTTGGTCCAATAACAAAAGTTGTTCAACTCAATACTTTGTACATAACCTTGCTGGAATGCCAGAGGTCAAACGTTTCTTGTAGGTCTTCACCAGGTTTGCAAACAATGTCAGTGGTACTTGGACCCATTCCTCCATTGCAGATCTCCTCGAGGGCAGTGATGTTTTGGGGCCACACACAGACTTTCAACTCCCTCTAACACTTTCTATGGGGTGAGGTCTGGAGACTGGGCTAGGCCTCTCCAGGACATGAATGAAAATGCTTTTTAGGGGCACTCCTTCGTTGCCTGAAGCGGGTGCGTGGGATTCATTGTCATGCTGGAAGACCCAGCCATGTTCAGAGAAAACAGTTTTATTGGCACCCATGCAATAGCTGTATCTGTCTTTCCAGATAGTCCACACTAAAGTCACCGTGTTGAAGTTTTACCCTAGTATGGGTGCAGCAAGAGAAATTCCTGCTGGTGATTGGTAGGAGATCTAGTAAGTATTTCGACTGGTGGTTTAGTTGTTGCATTTGTTTTTCATGTGATTGTCTGGCCTGACTGAAACCGATAGCCAAACAGGAACTTAAATCTTTTAAAAGAAAGGGACAATATGTTTTCTCTAGCATTCCTGTTTTGCTGCTGCACACTATTGAAAAGAAACACTGCAGAGTTTCGAACGTTGGATAAAAAGGTTGGAAACCATGTAGAAAATATGTAACAAAGAAATACAGATGAGGTTAGAAGATCTCAAGAATGCTTCATCAGTGATTCTTATGATGTAGAACAGATAGTTTGAGCCATAAGTTGTTTGGGAGTATAGACTTTCAGATTCTGTGTTTAGGTGGAAGGCTACAATGATTCTCTTAGAAGTAATACTATGGCCCCTTTAAATTACTATTTAAAGCACAGACATTGCAAAAGCAGTTCCTGTATCCTGGTTATGTAATGGTGGCCTCTTCTTGCTGCATTATTTTCAAAACATTGGGTGTAAGTATTACATGGCAATGGCTAAATAGTTTCCACTAGTTTACTTCATTCATTTAATCCAGTGTTTTTCAGTTGTATCCATTTTAACGGAAATAGAAGAGTTCGTGTAGTGTAAGTGAACGAAATGTTGTCTCTGCTTTATACATGTCTCCTCTTATAAAACTCCTTGTTCCTGCTGGGAGGGAACCACAGTATGTAATTATTGCCTGCTCACAATATCAAGGCATTGCTGGGACGTGTGATTAACTGGCTGTTATTTTATTTTTTGACACGTCCCTCTCCTTCTATCCCTCATCCTCTAGCTCTGATTTCTATTCAGATGGTGCCAGATGTCCAGGTTAAGTAATTAGTTCATTACTTGTCATTTTATGGTTCAGCCAGAGAAGGGTAGGGAGGGAGGAGTGAGAATGAGGTGCTCAAAGAGGACAAGCCCCCCGCCCACTCGTGTGGCATGGTTTCACTGTGTTATTTGTGGTTTGTTTCTGTAAACTTATTTCAGTTAGCTCCTGTTGATTATATAAAAGCTTATGTAAATAACACCAGTACATTATTTACAGTTAATACAGGTTAGTTTTGGCGGAGAACAGGGTTGGTAAATTCTGACTGTCAAAAATGAAAGGGCAATTTAAAACATTCACTAAAAGTAAAAATGTACGCAATTGGATGTGAAAAATCCCTATTGTATGTCAAATCATGCTGTAGTTCTGTACAGGAATAATGGGGACATTTGTTGAATAATCAAGTACCAAAGCTTCAACCACTCCTATTTTCTTAAACGGCTTAACCATTAAAAAAACATATGTGGAAAAATCCTGATGACACTAAAGCATGTCAAAAGGTGAGAAAGGGAAAATTTATTGTTTCAATATGGTCTGGTTAGGAGTTCACATACAGACTGTTCATCCTGACAGGTTCGTTAGTAAATACTATTCTGATTCTAATTTCCTAAACAGGTGTTACTTTGAATATTTCTTTATCGTTTTTTTAAAGCCCAGACTACAACACAGGTGCTCCTACCATTAAACAAATAAGAAATGATAGAAAACCAAAACAGCAATCTTATTTAAATGTACACATACTATTTTGATAGTAGATGTAGAGGGCTTTCAAAACTTTGTTCAAACATTTTACCTATCCTGCTGATACCCAGTCAGGGTTCTGAAAAGTTGAATTACTCCGTGTAATAGTGGTTTAAAAATTGTGTTTACCTAATTGTGAATTTTGAGGAGTAAGACAGATAGGCGTTGTCTTGCCATTATACAGAGCAAGTGAAATATTAATCAGCTTAATTACACACGTTTGTTAACCAAGGAAATTGCTAAGCATGTTTGCCACATTTTGCTACTTGACGACAACATCACAGAAATATCAATTCCTGGCATGAAATAATTATTTCTTGGCTAACGATAGCCAAACAAGCTGTTTTACTGAAGAAGTCTGAGCTGAAAATTAGAAGTGTTGTTTCAAGTGTTAGTGCTGCACTTGTGTTAACATTCTGTCTTGAGTTGACTGCTTTTTATGCCCAAATTGTGGATAATTTTGAAACTATTCTTTAAAGTGTGTGTTTATCTCTGTCAGTTGCCATCACTTGCCATCATTATTCCCCTTTACTGATGCTATTTGCCTGTATTTGATATACATGATATACATCGGCCAGTTTTCAGCGTGATTGGCTGTGACCGGTGATCGGCTGATGAGACTCATATAAAGGATTCTGTTCCGGTCACATTTAGTGGCTCAAACACAGCAACACATGAAAAGCACACTGCTTTCAATAACATTAATTCACAATTCAGTTCTGCTTAAACTCAGTTCCAGCTTTAAACTGTGTATTTGTTTGAGACAGATCGGTGCCGACACATGCTGATGACAAGGAAGTGTTAGATTGCAGTTGTGCTCCAATGCTACTACTTGGTACACTAAATAGTGTCTTCCTATATAGCGCAGTATTAGTGAGCGAGCAGTGATATAGTGTTATTTTGGTCTTGAGCGTTCTAGTAACAGTAGATAAGTGCTGTTTGTGGTATGTATGACAAAGGAGCCGCAGAGGAAGAACTCTGAAAACACTCGGAACAACGAATTTAATTAGACATTTAAAACAGTATCACCTTGCTGAATATGTGGAATTTCACAAAGCTGACGCTAGCTCTGCAGGGAGTGCAGAGCAAGGTGCAAGCCATTAAAGTAAAGTTGAACAAAAACACAGCTGCCATTCATAATCCTTGGACAGTAAAAAAAAAAAAAAAAATGGAATTGGCCAAAATTGGAATTGGTCAGTAATATGTTTAAAAAATTAGAAATTGGACTGAGTAGTGTTTGGTAGAGCAGTCTATACTGTTCCTATGATAGAGCCTATGATAAGTAATTATAAGTAAGTTCATGTTTAAAACACTTACATTAACCTACAGTTGGCCAAAATCATTAACATGTAGCTTATTTTATAATAAAGTGTTGAGAAAGCTCATGTAACTTAGTGAGTAATGGATTGAAAGTGAAAAGTAAAAGCAAAACACTTACACTGTTGGTGAACTCCAGCCTGTGTTCTGGAGCATTGACAGGCTTCATTTCCTTTTGGTTGGCTCTTATAACTAACCTTTTCAGGACCCATTGAGTCTTATTTGCACTAGGAATACAGTACTGTAGATGTAAAAATACAGAAACCCACGATAATCGGTGCACATTTTCACTGAGCAAGGGCTGTTCTGAATCTGGATCACTGAATCACTGTGTTCTGAATCGTGAATCATGAAGAGTGAATCAAGTTTTGGCTGGAACGAGTCGTGAGGCTCGACTCATAAGTTTAAGCACCGAGCGTACGACGAGAACCGAGACACATTTTTCTAGTCAAAATGCATCAAGAACCGAATTCGACAAGTCCTGATGTGTTCGAGAACCGGGATACCACTGTATTGAAATTTAGATACCCGTTTCAAGAATGATTACAGTATTATCATGGTGATGATTCACTTAAAGGGAACAACGCATGACCATTACAAAATCTTGTCAGTATTTTTTTTTTTTTTCCCAGATGATTATATTTTAAGTAGGGATAGCCAATAATATCACAATTCTTTACAGTGATAGATATACTAATGAAACTCAGTCATTGTGGTTAAATCATCATAACATTTCAGTTCAGCCCACCTGCAGATTGGTCTCACGCTGTGTTTGGAGCATCGCTGTTCTACAGGTTAACGAGTGCCAGACATGCATTTATTTTCTTGTGAAACTAAAAACATTGGGGTAATGAGGGAATGCTGGTTTGACCAGGCTAGGCTTTTTCTGTCTGTCAGCAAACTAACATGTAAATTTGACCTGCTGTCTGGCTCACTACTTGCAGTCATCCATTGTAATGAGTGTACATTTTTCCTCATTTATTTTCCACTCTTGAAGAACAGAGTCTGTCAGCTCAGACACCATGGAACATTTTATTTATTTACTTTTTTTAATTTTATGTGAGATAAAGGTGCCATATGTGATTTGATTTAAATAGTGCATGTACTCTGCAGAGACAGAGAGACAAATGTTCTCTGGAATTATATTAGAAGATGTGGGCATGGTGGATATTATACAAGCACAGGCCAGGTGAAGCTGCTCTTTTTCTCCTGCAATTGTTCGCTGACTTTGGTAAAAGCTTGGAATTCTGTCAAAGTAAGCAGTCGTGTTGTGTTGGTAGTTACAAGACTCGAATTGATTCAGCATGCCGAACTTAGCCACTATGCAACATGCAGCAAATGTGACCTGGCTAATTATACGATTGAACATTATAATTTGTTTTCCCTTTGGTCTATGGCTTTTAGAGGAAAAACTGAGACCAAGTTCATAGCAGGGGTGGGCGATATTGACAAAGAATGATATCTATATATTTTCTGGGATTTTGTCAATAACGATAATTAGATGATGCTTTAGCAGTGTATATCTTGGGTCTAAAGTATTAAAGCAGTTTGAGCCCATCTCTCTCATCCGCCTGAACTGGCACCATGCCTTTTGTGATGTAACTGATGACAGCATTTGTTGTGTCTTGTTGCTTTTGTAGTCATAAGGCACTTATTTGCAGAATGATTCTGCTAAAGTTTGATGAGTGTGTTTTTGTGCTGGTACCTTGGCTGGTTTAAGCCCATCATGGACAGCTGACTCCCAATGTTTATCATAATCTTCATATTCTGCATGGTGGTTAGTTCATAGATGGTGAAATAAGTTAGTTATTGAGCTGGCTTTAATGACAACCAATTTCCAACATAGTTTGCACATAGCTTAGCCACGTCTAGCAATTAACCCTAACAACGTAGTCTGTGAGGCTCGTGGTGTTTGTATTTTGTTTCCTGGCACAGTTTGTTCACTCATTTTAACTTCACTCATAAGTTTTTAGGTAGAATACTTGTTTGATTTGTCACGCTACTGTTCTGCATGCACCAAGTACACATACGTAGTAGTCTTTGCAAAGTGAGTGGCACACTCGATAACATCAGGGCGTCCATTAAAACAACATATTGTATACCACTACTTTACACTAAATTTACTGAAACCTCTGCATTCTAGCAGCTCAGAGCTGGTCATGTGTGTCTTCAATGTAAACACAAACAGGGTATGTAATTTTATTATTTGGCATTTAATTTATGTGT
>JAJAGP010002405.1:0-28566 GCA_025084515.1 Ancistrus triradiatus | reverse complement strand
TGTCTGTCTGTTGTGCTGCTATTCAATGTGGTACAATACTGTGTGGATTTAAATATAACATCCCCACCCCCAATTGGTCATAGTGTAAAGTTTGGGTAGCCTTCATGCCAGGGGTAGCAACACAGGCTGAGGGAGCAAAGACCAGTTGTGGGGTCTTTGATACATACATATATATATATATATATATATATATATATGTATGTATGTGTATAATATATATGACTAGTTTCACCCTGATAACCTGATTAGATGTAACCTTGTGTCTGTTGTTGAAATGGCCTTTGATGAATAAACTTTACATAAACAATAAATAAATTTTTCATGCTCTCTTTCTCTTTGTCTCCCTGCAGGGTTTGGACCAGCTGTGAAACATGAGTGTGTGTGTGGGGGACTGCTGGTACCAGAACAAGTGTATGTATGCGTGAGTTTACTGGTACCAGTTCGAGAGTGAGAGTGTGAGAGCGAGGACTCTCTTAAAGGCGCTGAGCTCCTCAAAGGGGCAGATTTTCCAGGAGGAAGCCAGACAAACATGAACAAATTGACATTCCACAACAACAAGACCATGCAGGATCGCCGTTGTGTGTGTGTGTTTCTCCCCAATGATGAAACACTTAATGTCATTGTCAGTGTAAGTTGCACATAATACTTTAATCCACACTCAAGCTGTGATTTGCTACATTCTGATGCTTAAATATCAGCGCTTCCCCATAGCCCTTCACCATATTTCAGCAGTGCAGGTAACACAGAAGGCTGTTGGGTAGCAGAATTATAACAGTGAAAGAAATGCTCAAGTCAAATAGAATATTTTTTTAAATTGAAGATCAATGTTGCGTAAGTAATGACATTATAATGCACCTTCAAATTATGGTAGAGGAACCACAATTCCTATATCATTAATGGATTAAAAAGCTCAGTCACTTGAATATAATTACATTTATAGTGATTTATACATTTATTACAAGATATCTACAGTTTTTTCTTCCAGGGCAAAAAATGGGCCAAAACCAAAAATATTAACTTCTTAATGGTCTCAATAGCAAATAATTGGTCAGGACATTAGCAACAATTGAAACAAAAAGATAAAGTAAGGTATTATGGTGCAGAGTCTCCATGTGATTTCCGTAAATGTTTAAGTCTTGTAGGTAAACTTGTGGACAGCTTTTTACAGAAAGAAGAGTCAGTGTTGTTCCACTCAATGGTAATGGCTTCAGACAGCTGACGAGTAGTTTGGGGGAAAAAATATTCCCAGTTAGATTGTGTTTAATGTGAGACCAGATAATTTCTATGGGGTTCAAATCTGGACTCTGGCCAGGCCAAAATTTGAGTCTGATGAACTGTGGCCACTTCTTGGCGGTCTTCACGGTGTGAGAAGGAGCATTGTGTTGTTGAAAAATAATATGATCGTTAAGCTTTAGAGGGGCTTTTCTAAATAAAACTTTTCAGTTGTTGGAAGCAAGCCTGTCTACAATATTTCCTGTACTCCAAAAAATTGATTGACGTTTTTACAGTGAAGCAGCTTACCAATGCCAGTAGTTGAAAAAGGCTCCCCATGACACCTGACATCTTTACCTTCATGCTTAATGGTAGTAGAGCAGCATTCAGTTTTGTATTTCTCACCAGATCTTCCAAGACACTTCTCTGGATCATCACCCTGCATCTCAAATTGTGATTCATCAGTCCACACAACTCTGCCGACCACTCAGAATCCAACTTTCCATATTCTGCAAGAAACTTCATTCAGGCTGATGTTTTTCTTGGAGAGAAATCTTCCTTAACATGTCTGCTAGACACAAAACCTGCCTTACCCAGCCTTCTATTTATTGTTGTTCTTGTCGAGTTCGGCTGGCAGGTTTTGAAGACTTTATTCCTGTTTTTGAGCACTGTAAATTGCAGCAGGTGATCATCTCTCTCTGCTTGAAGAGACGCTGGGCCTTCTAGAGCTTTTTTTCCTCAACATTGCCTGTTGTTTCAAAGCGTTGAGCTATTCTCTTAATAGCTGATAGTGAAATACGGATTTGCTGTGCTTTTAGGGTCTTATAAATTTCAGAATAGCGGCAGCTGACCTGATGAAGACCAGCTATGTGGTTTTTGATAGCAACCCCTGCATGACATTTTACTTTTTTGGAGCAGATTCTACGTAAAAGCTTGTTTTCAGGCTTATGATGGGCTGTGACAGGTTGGCAGATTACAACTAATCTTTTAAGAGAAAACAAGACGGAATATCTTTTAGAAGATTTTGAACACCCAGATGTCTGTTAGTTTGAGTGCCATATCAAGCATTTAAATCTTTCATGATTTTATCTTTGTGTGCAAGAAGATTAAGTGAATTCCCCTGTTCCCTGCCCCCAACAGTTCAGTGTAGAAATGAGCAGTGATGAGCAATTTCTTAATTCTTGCTAATTGTCTGACCAGTTATTTGTTTTTAGGACCATAAAATACAAATTATGTTTTGCTATTTTAGGTTTGGGTGATTTATTATTATATGGAAACCAGTCTTGGTGTCAAACACTGTAAGTGTTTGAATGGCACACAGTCATCATTTAGGTTGTCGATGCTAATGGTTTATATTATTTTAATGTATCCAACAGCCTTACAACTACTGATAATTATTTGTTAATTGGTAGTGTGTAGCAACCTTTGCATTTTGTTACAAAACCCAACTGCAATATGCCCACTTGAGTGTCAGATCTGGTGCATCTTTCTAGGAATAACAGGGTGAATTTTGTAGCTCATCCCTGTGTTTAAACCATTACGTTGTTTTATTCACAGACACCATTTGGTTTCTCTTCCTAAACTCTTTAGCATTAATTAAAGCATTTTTATTTGGCTCAACCCAATTATTAGCTCTTGGTTTTCTGTTTTCTAATGCTAACTGCTGTATGTTCTTGTTCTCTGTCAGGTGAGGACTTTGTGTCAGGAGTTATTAGTGCAGGTGTGTGATCTGTTGCGACTGAAGGATTGTCACCTGTTCGGCCTCAGTGTCATCCAAAGTAAGACCCAGACTTTGAAAAATTTATGCGCATTGATCAGCCAAAATATTACAACCATGCACAGACCCAATAACAGATAACACTGATTATCTTCTTCATCTTAAGCTCTGGGATATATAGGATAGTAGGTGAACAGTTGGTTCTCATATTCAATGTGTTGGACGTGGGAGAAATTTTCAGGCAACTTTAGCAAGTGACAAATCTTTATGGCCAGATGACTGAATCAGAGAATCTAGTAAATAACAAGGATCATGAGGTGCTTTTTAGGTCAGCAGTGAGTACCTACCAGTGGTTAATGGAGGAGGGTCAAACCATGAACGGATGACAGGGTGCCCGAGGCTCAGCAATGCTCATCAGCATTCATCAGAGCAACTAATCCTGTTCTGTTTGTTTCAAATGGACAAAAGAGCTACTGTGGTACAAGTCACAGAAATCTTTAATGTTGGTTACAGGGGAAATGTCTCACAACACAGGGCAGTGTCCCATGCTGCGTATGGGGCTTAGAGAAATGGAAGAAGGTTGATTCATCCAACAAGTCCCATTTATTTCCCATTATGTAGAAGTTTGGTTAAGTGTGCACTATTTGCCTGGGGAAGTGATGGCATCAGGATGCCCTGTGGGAAGAAGACAATCAATGGAAGGAGTGTGATGCTTTGGATACTGTTATGCTGGGAATCCTGGGATCCAGGCATTCATGTGGACATTAATTTGACATGTAGCACCTACCTAAACATGTGCCCAGACCTGGTGATTATAATGTTCTTGCTGGTCGGTGCATGTGTGTGTGCTATAGCGATCAGCTGTGGGATGTTCTGGACAAACAATTTCAACCCATCTAGCATTTTATTGATTATAAGGATCTGCTGCTTCGTTGTTAATTCATTCCAGAAGGCCTGTCAAGAACCGAAAAAGATGAATACAGAGCAAATTTTTCCCACTTTTCCCACAAGGAATAATGTAAATTGAATTAATCTGTTCCAGACGCCCAGAAAATCCACACTGTATAAGGCATTTTATGCATTAGTGGAGTTGCATTGTACAGGTGCTCCATAATTTACGATGGGGATATGTTCCAACAAATCCATCAAGTTAAATGTAACATGAACTGAGGAGTTTGAGTGTTTGGTACAGCAGTCTATTTTGTATAATAGCGGAGACTATGATGCGTAATGATAAGAAAGTCAATATTTAAAACACTTACATTAACTTACTGTTGGCCAAAATCATTTTAAAAAAGCTTATTTTATAATGAAATGTTGAAAAATGTCGTGTAATTTATTGAGTAATGGATTAAAAGTGAGAAGTGAAAGCAAAGCACTTACTCTATTAATCTATGCTTACTCTAACTCCATCAGGCCAGCATAGGTGCTAAGATAACTGCAACCTGTGTTCTGGAGCATTCAATTCCTGTTTTGCTTTCGGTTGGCTCTTATAACTAACCTTTTTAGATCCCATGGAGATTTATTTGTACTGAGGATACTGTATTATAGATGTAGAAATAAAGAAAAACACAATAGAAATATGAGATCTCTGAGTTTGTTGTGAATCGGAATCACTGTGTACTGAATCGTGAATCACGAATCGTTGATAGAGTATCAGCTGAAATGAGTCATTCATTTTACAACAAAGTAATTGTTCCACAGTTCACTGGTGCTGCATTTTGACTTAGCTGTTGCTAGCTATACCAGTAGCTGACAAAGCTGCTCGAAGAGGAGCTACACAGAAGATTTCAGTAGCACTAATTTGATGAATCACTTAAATTCATCACCTCAGTGATAACACGGCGACTATAAAATTCACTGAAAACAACAGTTTTGCTTCGTAGTCAACTATCAATAACAGCTCTGTATTTGTATTGTATTGTCATTGATTTATTATATTCCATATATTATATTTTATTTATTATATTTAAATATGCACTCTTTTAATTTTAGTATTTCGTTTCTGTGTATTTAAACTCTTACTGTAAGCTTATTCATGAGTTTAACTCTTGCATATAAAATCTAGGCTTAGGTCTATATTTGAGCCTTGGTCCTCCCAAGCTTTCTTCTTATCACGTTTAGGGAGTTTTGCCTAGCCACTGTCACCCTAGTCTTGCTCAATTAGGGCTGTGGGCCTAGTCAGTTGTAAAACTGCTTTGAGGCAATGCTCCATATTGAAAACCGCTGTATAAATAAATTTTTTTCTTCACTTAAAACATTTTAAAAGTGCTCCAGAAACCCAAAACTACACCATGGACAGTGGAAAAACATTACAATCATTGTGTTTGATGATTAGCCATTTTTGGTTGTAGATTATACAGGATTTCAATATGTAAAACACTATTATCATATTTCGATATATGAAGCTCTAATGTGAGCCCGGTGTTGATGCTTCATTTAAGTCCCAGTTTAAAGTTGTAGTGTAAGCTTAAGAATTTTCTGCCTCACACACAGCAGCCACATTCATGTAAAGAATTTGAAATTGGCCATAAAAATGTATAATTGCTGCACCCCTGTGTGTGTACATCAGAGACTTTGTATGTATTGGGATTTAACCTGTGCTGTTTTTTCCCCTCAGATAATGAACACATATACATGGAACTAGGACAAAAACTGTCAAAATACTGCCCCAAAGAATGGAAACGAGAGGCCAGTCGGGTAACTAACACCACACACACACACACACACACACACACACACACACACACACACACACACACACGTAACCTTTATGCTTTGACTTTGCTCAGAATTCCAATTTGTAAAAAGTAGGGGAATCGATAGGCACCTCACAATTTGATTCATTATGATTCTGAAGCCTGTGATTCAATTATTAATTGATTGTTGATGCATCTAGATGAATACTCTTTTCTATATAGGATTTCGTTTTTTCTCAGTGATTGCATGGCTTTGGTTTTGGTCTCATTGTAGATTGTGGGGGTCACTGTGTCAGTAATGCCAGCTTTACACCAAATTACTTTTCAAGTGAATGCACTGTCACAGACAAATTTTCAGTGTTGGAATAAAACTATGAGAATCTTGCTGGAGTTGCTTAAATAGTCTCATCTTGACATTCCGATAAATTGTTTAATATTATCATTGTTATACAAGCTCTCCCCTTTCCAAAATCGTAGTCTGTGACTAAAAACTCTGTGGCTTGTTTTTAGATGTGAGAGGACATCATACTTTAGTCTATTAAAAGTATTTTCAGAGTCTATTCTAAGTTTTCTAGCTTATGATTACAATAAAATATCTTTGAGACCGGATGCTGTATTGCGGTTTCAACAGACACAGCATACCGCGAAAGCCCTGATTCTCTCTGACTGAATATAGACACAAATCCCTGGCAATAGTTGTGATAGAGTTTGTAATTAGCTTTGCTCATTCTGAGTTTGCTTTGCATTCATTTGTCAAAATTACATTATCAGTTAACATTTAAGCAATCAATCAGTTTTGTCTTTTGTGAATTCACGTTGAATCATCTATACCCACATCACGATGCATCTAAGAATCGATTTTTTTCCTCCCACCCTTAGCAAAAAGCATTTTGTAGTTACAAGTACAAAGGTGCAAAGGTGTATAAAACAAGTGCCTAGCCATGCAATCTGCCTTTACAAACATTTGTGAAAGAATGAGTCGTTCTAGAGAGCTCACTGAATTAGAGTGTTGTACTGTAATAATAGTAATAGATAGATATTGTAATACATATTCCACAATCATTTGTGAGTGGTATAAATGAAAAGTGGAAGCATTTATGAACCACGGCAGCTCAGCCATGAAGTGGCAGACCACATAAATTTACAGAGCGGGGTCACAAAGAGCCGAGGTGCAAAATGGTCTTCTGGGTAAATGGGCAAAAATTCCCACAGACACATTCTAAAATCTTGTAGAGTGGAAGCTGTTATAGCTTAAAAGGAGTGACCGACTATATATTAATGGCTATGGATTTAGAAAGGGATGTGATTAAAAAGCTCCTGTGTAGGTATTCCAATTCTTTTGTTGTGTGTGTACATTAATTAAAGTTTGTTCTTAACTAAAGCTATGATTGGGGACAATTAGCAGACAGTAAAAATTTTATTTTTGAATATCAGTTGAAAGTTTCTTTATGTGTTTTCAATTAAAGGGAATTGATCAGTTTGGTCCTCCAATGATTGTGCACTTCAGAGCTCAGTACTACGTGGAGAATGGCAGGCTTATTAGGTAAGAGGATACAATCATACACAATGGGTATGTGTGTAATATACACTGTTCTAAAATTGTAAATAAGCATCGCGAAATCTTTAGCACATACACACCTGCATCCACTTGAACTTTTTTTCTCTCTTGCTCAGTGACCGTATGGCGAGGTATTATTATTACTGGCATTTGCGGAAGCAAGTGCTGCAGTCCCAGTGTGTCCAGCGAGAGGAGGCCTATTTCTTGCTGGCTTCATTTGCTTTGCAGGCCGATCTGGGAAACTTCAAACGGAATAAGCACTTTGGGGCCTATTTCCAGCCTGAAGCCTACTTTCCTTCCTGGGTGAGAACTGGAAGCTGCTGTTATGCTGATATAATCATTGCACCCCTCAGATACCTCACATATGCTGCAGGACTCTAAATATATCTGCTAATTCTTCCCTGTATACCTGGAACCATCCTTCTGCTGCAGCCCATGCTGAACATCACTGATATATTCACACTGTAGTGGCATGACCTTCCTCCTCAGAAGGACATAGAAGGAATTTGTCTTTCAGTGCTGTCCAGTCACTTTATTATGACCATCTCCTTGTTTCTACACTCATTGTGCATTTAATACACCTCGGTGTCACTGCTGGACTGAAAATAGTCCACCAGCCAAAAATGTCCAGCCACTAGCATCCTGTAGGCAGCGTCCTGTGAGCACTGATGAAGGATTAGAGGATGACGAACACAAACTGTGCAATAACAAAGGAGTTACTGTATCTGACTATATCCTATAAGGTGGAGCAACATGACTGATGTGTCTAACGGTGCACAGTGTTTAAAAACTCGGGCAACACTGCTGTGTCTGATACCAGCTCAACACGGACTAAAACACCACCTCCACGTCAGTGTCACTGCAGTGCTGAGAATGATCCACCACCCAAATAGAACCTGATCTGTGGGGGTCATGACCATTAGAGAACAGAGTATAGGGGACTGACAAAGTATGTAGAGAAACAGACGGACTTCAGTCTGTAATTGTAGAACTACAAAGTGCATCTATATGGAATGTGGAAATGATGAAAAGGACAGTGAGAGTAGAAACAAGGAGGCAGTCATAATAAAGTGATTGGACAGTGTATATCCAACTGCTTAAATATATAGTACCCATATATAGTTTGCTGCTAGTTCTTAAAAAAAAGACGTTCAGGATTTGTTGTAATATACAGGTTAGTTTTATTTCCTTTCGTACATGGCTTCTTTCATATTCTGTGTAGTGTAAATGAAAATTGTTGGTTACAGTAAACAGTCCTGCTCAGTTCTTTGCACAAATGACTCACTATTGTGAACTGTGTTTACCCTACTGTGGTACTTTTAAAATTTTAAAGAGTGGGAGAATAGTTGTAAAGCTGGCCCACCCAGTTCCTGTTCTGTTCTTCATGTATGCTGTGGCCAAGAACTGTGACTGTTTTTTATATTAAATCTTAGTGTTCTGTCCCTTTCTCACTGTTTGTCTGTAGGTGATCACTAAGAGAGGACGAGACTATATTTTGCGTCATATCCCCAACATGCATAAGGAGCAGTTTGCTCTGACTGCATCAGAGGCTCAGCTGAAGTATATCAAAGAAGCAGCACTGCTGGACGATGTCACTGTCCATTACTACCGCCTCTACAAGGTCAGAGAGCAGGCGCCTGTGTGTTTGTGCATAAGTGAGAACATAGCAAGGAATTTTGAGAATAACATGCCAAATATCTCCTTCAGGATAAGAAAGAAGTGGAGGCCTCTTTGACTCTGGGGCTTACACTGCGTGGTATCCAGATCTTTCAGGTGTGTATACAATATATAGTTCAGTACTGAACTCTGGTATAATAAGAGCGAACTTATTGTTTTGATATACATGTTGCATTATGGTAAAGCATTTTGTAGATGATTCATCCACATCACAGATACAGCCATACTCGAAAGTGTTACCTAAGTCAACTGTCATATTGTTGATTTTCTTTAATAAAAAGAAGTTAATACAGCTTCTGTAGAAAACAAACCAAAAAAAAAGACTTGAGATAGCCATTAGCAGATCATTAGAAAAGGTGCCCAAAATATTCTGTATGACAAATTCTGTCCAAATTTTTTCGAGAGAAGTTACCGTATTTTCCGGGCTATAAAGCGCACCGGGTTATAAGGCGCGATATCAACGATCGGCTGCTAACGGGTATATTTTCATACATAAAGCGCACCGGGTTATAAGGCGCATTAAATAAAACAAAACTCTTAAGATCCGTCGGAAACTCAGTTTGGTCTTTACCTGGCGCAGGGCGTCTTCTTGCTTCCTCCACTTCCGTACCATTGATTCGTTAATGTTGAATTCTCTCACAGCTGCTCTATGTCCATGTTGTACTGCGTGACTGATAGCTTTGAGTTTGAAATCCGCTTCGAAAATAAATGAATGAATTTATTTCGTACCCTAATGCTGAAGCACAGATCGTATTACCCCGCTATGCAGCGCACTACGGTTGCCGTAAGCTTCGTAACTTACCAAAGTCGTGCTAAAACATTTTGACAGATTTATGAGCGCCGTGTACCATCTACAATCGGTGCTAGGTCAGAAAGCACAACCAGAATTAATTCATACATTAGACCCACCGCATTTTAAGGCGCACTGTCGATTTTTGAGAAAGTTAAAGGATTTTAAGTGCGCCTTATGGTCCGAAAAATACGGTAAAAGTGCATGCATTCAAATTTGAAGAGATGGCATATTTGTTTATTTCCTCCAAAGGTTGGTTTATTTATTTCTTTTGGTCCAAACCTTTGCTTAAAACTGTATGCAAGTGCTCATGTAAATGTATTATCAAAACTGTGCAACACATTTGTTTATATGTTAAACTCAATATTGCATGCACATGAATGTTCACATATAAAAATACAACTGTTCTCCTTGTAAAAGTTGAAGTGTAATGCATTTATTAGCTATCGGACTGTTTTTTTTGTTCTTCAGAACGTAGGCACTGTGAGGCAGCTCCTGTATGATTTCCCCTGGACCAACGTGGGCAAACTTGTATTTGTGGTCAGTACTATATAACCAATCAGAATACTTTCACGTCTGTTATCTTGCTATGAAATACACTACAGCAATAAGCCACGAGAGGGTACATTATACTGTGCATGACCAGCAGCAGAGTATTTACAACCCCCTTACCTGTCATAAAGTCACAGTATACACAGCCTTCAGCGGCTTATTGCTTTTATAAAATGGTGAAAAAACAATTTAAGAACATCAGTGTTTAACAAATAGATGTATTATTAATAACACTAGTAATAATGAATTCTTCAGCAACGCAATGTAGTTCCTACCTGTTCACTCCTGCACCAAAGTCAGTAATATGCTGAAACCAGGATTCACATTTTAAATTGTTCAATGGGTAGCGAATTTGCTTTATCTTTATGTGCTTTCGCCATGTCTTTTAAAGTCGACAGGTGCCTCTCAGCACAGCAGTCAACAGTACTGTCATCATTAATTTCAGCACCTCCACATATGTTCTCCTTTATCTCTTCACACCACTGGTCCTTTGTTAATTCACAGAGTAAATCAAAAGTGGTATCAAAACTTCATATTTGTAATATGCAAACTAACTGCCCAGTGTAATTGTTTTATGGGTTCAGAAACCTGGTGCATTAATAGAGAATTCAGTTGCTGTGAGGTAATTGCCGTGTGCGTATACTGACAATTTTACAGTGGCATCAAGTGTGGCTCAGCCAATCAGATTTTAGAGTCAGAACTATCCATTGCACAAATGAATGCATGATTTACTATGTATAGTGAGTTATACAGAACAACGTGCAGCATACTCTTCTAATGGCATTTGTATTACAATAGTTTTATATCTTAATTGTTTACACATCTGTCTATATTCTCCATCCCCCATAACAGGGTAAAAGATTTGAGATCTTGCCTGATGGCTTGCCCTCCGCCAGAAAGCTAATCTACTACACCGGTTGTCCTCTGCGTTCCCGCCATCTACTACAGTTGCTTAGCAACAGCCATCGCCTATACATGAACCTTCAAC
Source organism: Ancistrus triradiatus (assembly GCA_025084515.1). Taxonomy (NCBI): domain Eukaryota; kingdom Metazoa; phylum Chordata; class Actinopteri; order Siluriformes; family Loricariidae; genus Ancistrus; species Ancistrus triradiatus. Next base: position 17,373 of record JAJAGP010002405.1, on the reverse strand, counting down.
CTGTGCTTAAACAAGTCAGACGCCTTGAGGAGAATGAAGGTACTGCTGTGTGTTGCGTGTATATTCATCTTTATGGTCATTTGTGAAGCCTAAATATACATACAGTGGTACTTGAATGTTTGTAAACCCTTTAGAATTTTCTGTAATTCTGCATAAGTATATGACCTAGTACACGATCAGATTTTCACACAAGTCCTACATATAGATGGAGATGATAGTTATTGCTTGTACAGCAATAACAAAACATTTGTGGTAACTGTTGATCAGTCTTGCACGTTGGCTCAGAGGAATTTTGGCCTATTCCACTGTACCGAACAGCGTCAACTGTCTACTTTATTCTTCATTATCTATTCTTTGATGAACAATAAGTCACCTAAAAGTCAGTTCACAGAATGTCCTGACATTTTTCTTTAGAATTTGCTGGTATAATTAACAATTCATTGTTCCATCAATGCCCAGATGCAGCAAAACTGGCCCAAAACATGATACTGCCACCGTGTTTCACAGCTGGGATAAGAATCAAATTCTGGAATGCAGTGTTGTTTATTTGTTCATTTAATGTCAGATCAGCATAAATGGCTATTCATGTCTGGATCAGGGTTATAACAAAACCTGACCGACATGCTAACACTGGTGGGGCTTTTTAGAGCAATCAATTAACGCAAGTCTTTGGAATGTGGAAACTAGAGAACCAAAGTAAACCATGTGGACACGGAGGACATGCAAACGCTACGCTGGTAGTGTCTACAGTTGGGATTAAACCAGGGCTCTCTGGAACCGTGTGGCAACAGCACTAACCGCTTGCACCACTGTGCCACCTCTTTGCTGGAATGCAGAAAATTCCTTTCTCCAGACATAACAGTTCTCATTTAAACAAAAACATTCTTTTTTATCTCATCCATCCGCAAAATGTTTTCCTGTAGCCTTCTGGCTTCTCCATGTGATCTTTAGAAAACCACAGACAGGCAACAGTGTTCTTTTTGGAGAACAGTGACTCTCTCCCTGCCATGCATACCATGTGTTGTTCAGTGTTGGACCAAGAATGTTAGCCAATCTGAGAGGCCTTTAATTGCTTAGAAGTTACCCCATGTTCGTTTGTGACCAAGATTAATTGTCATCATGCTGATTGAAAACACCTGACACTAATTTCACCTTCAAATTAACTGCTAATCCTAGAGGTTGATGTATTTACTACACAAATGAGTAACAGTCTTAAGGGTGAGCAGAGAGAAACGGCTTTACCAAAATGTCTGTAACATGGACTCTATGGAAGATTGTGGAAAATGGCACCAATACACCCAAATCTCTGACACCCATTGAGAATTACTAAGTTACAAGTAAGAGAGTGTGAATTGCCAGTTGCTGTGAAAAAGAGATTAGAAGTAATGTATTAGAACAAGCACATTCATATAAACCTGCTATTTATGGCGCAGCCAGCAGAAATAAATAATTTCCACACATCCCATCCGAATGTGTCATTAGATCAACATATATATGTGGCAATACTAAAGTTAAAGTACAGCAGGAAAAGCCATGACAGTGATGCTATAAGCCGTTTGTATGTGCATGTGTTTGCAGAGAAGAAGCAGTATCGAGAGTCCTATATCAGTGATGCTCTGGAGCTGGACATGGAACATTTGGAGCAGAGGTCCCGTGCGAGTGGCAGCAGCATGGGCAGTGTCTCCCGGCAGAAACGTTTCTCACGTCACTCTACAACAAGTCACAGTAGCTCACACACGTCAGGCATCGACACCGGCAGCTTTCGCACCCCAGCGCACACACCGCACCGGCCACTCCGCACACACTCCTCCTCCAACACCAGTCACGCCAGCACACACACATCCGGCATTGAGAGCAGTGGCAAGGAGAGAGGCCTGGATGACGATGGTATGATTCTCAACCATAAGCAAGCATTCATTTTTGTTTTGTAGTCTGTGGGTCTACAGTGGTACCTCAGTTCTCGTTGTTAATTCATTGCAGAAGGCTTGTTGAGTACCAAAAACAATGAGTACCAAGCAAATTTTTGCCATAAGGAATAATGTAAATTGAATGAATCCAATCCACACTGTATAAGGCCATTCTCCACAACTCAATTATATACATTAATGGCGTTGTATTGTATGGGTGCTCCCTGATGTACGATGGGGCTACATTCTGACAATCTGTAGTAGCCTAGCGGGTAAGGAATAGGACTGTCGACCAGAAGGTTCAAATCCCAATCTGCCAAGCTGTTGGGTCATTGAGCAAGGCCCTTAACCCACAATTGCTTGAATTGTATCAGTTGTAAGCCGCTCTGGAGAAGGGCGTCCGCTAAATGACGAAATGGATATCCATCATAAGTTAAATGTATCATGAACTGATGAGTTTAATATAGTCTATACTCTATCATAGCGGAGCCTATTACACATTAAAACGTACATTAAGACTTGCATTAACCTACAGTTGGCCAAAATTATTAACACAAAGCTTATTTTATAATAAAGTATTGACAAATCTCATGTAATTGAGGGAGTAATGGATTGAAAGTGAAAAGTAAAAGCAAAACACTCTATTGGTGAACTCAAGCTAACTGCAGCCTGTGTTCTGTAGAATTCAGTTCCTGCACTTGGCTCAAGCATGTGAATGTATAGCCTCTTGAAACCTCCTTACCCTCCTTGGAGCTCTGATTTTTTTAATGTATAAAAGACTGAGCACTGTCTTTGAACAGGAGGTATTTTTGTTTTTGTGAAATGCTCAAGGGTGTCTACAAATGAGGACAGAGTTTAAGCAGAATGAAGTATGAGCTGTAGCAAACCCAAAGCGTCATGTTCTCATGTAGGGACGCGAGGTCTCAGGAGGATAGGAATAAACACTCAGTGGTCTGTTCTGGGCAGTGTGTATTCAGCTTGGTAAGTGAATTTAATAATATAATTGTTTCCTGTTATGTTATGTGTTGCTGTAGAGATAGAGATGTTGGTTGATGACCCTAAAGACTATGAGGAGCTCCATGAGTTAGCACTGGAGCTCAGCCAAGACCTCTGCATTCACATCACTGAGGACATGCTAACGTCTGCGCAAAGCAACGGGTACTCGGGTAATAATGCACACATTCATCAATCCCAAAAACAAATACTTTGGTATATTCAGCCAGATAATGATACAGCTCATCTATATTGTATTTTCAGTTATCACAGACAAGAATCACTAAACAATGCCATGTACTCAGAATTAGAATTAGTTAGCTGTTAAATCAAAACACTTGTATGGAAGCCTAAGGGCAGTTATTGAATTATGTGAGTGATAAAATGGTGGCTAGATGAAATGCTGGAATTTCTTTTAAGAGAGCATTATTGTTAGTGTAAATGATACTTGCGTGTAGTGACATTGTGATTGTCAGACAAAACATTTGGCAGTGCCACTAAAATGTGAGTTTCCAAAATGGAGCCAATTGTCTTCTACCATGTTGTAATTATATGGGCTGTAATTACAATTTTCAGTGATTTAAAAAAAAAGGTCAAATAACACAGTTATAATGTTACTATTTAATAAAGGTTGTGGTTGTAGCTTGTAGCAGGATACAGGAAACATAAGAGAGAAGACTTTATAGTTCACCACTATGGGCAGTTAGTTCTTATAGTTATTGAGTTGGACAGATATTATGTCACAATTTAAAAAAACTTCAATAATAATAATAATAATAGAACGTTCCTATGATGTGGAATACTGACATTGTTTTTCATGATGATACTGTGCACCAGGTTTAGTTGTGAAGGAAGTGAGCTCATCAACATCAAGTTCATCTGAGACTGTGGTGAAGATGAAGGGTCAAAGCATTGAATCACTCTCTCAGGTCTGTCTGTGTCGCACATCTTGGCTAAAGATAACACTTTATTAATACATGATGGAAAACTACAGATACACATTACACAACACAGTGGTTTCTTCTCACAGTAATTTCACAATTTTAGTGACGATAGATGCCAAGTTCTCCAACTGAACTCCTAGTTGTAAGAGATGGTGCTCTTTTTTATCGTGAGGACCGATGACCAAAGCAGTGTGCAATCATTATGCCAGTAAAGAGGCAGCTTATTATATTCAAGTAACATAACAGTAGGGATATAAAAAGAATTGAAATATCATATTCAGTATTCAGTTTCACTTAGAGGTGTCCATTACTCCTGGTTTTGCCAACTTCATGAATCCAATTTAGTTCTTCCACAACTAATATGGTGGACCAATTGAAATTTTGCTTAGTGGTAGTTTGTCTGTAATTTGCCTCAACTGTCAACCAGTTTGTTCCAGCCTCCCAAATAATTTACAGAGGGGTTGGTAATACAGTGGCACCTCCAAACAATTCTGACTTCGACCTTGGGCACCCTAAACAGAACACTGTATGGTGCTGTTTTACAAACCACTATGGACATAATCCAGTCCAGTCGGTGGCGATAATGTACCAAAACGATATGCCAATCCCAAAAGAAGAAGAACTTGATCACCATCATAGCCATATTATATTATATTATATTATATTATATTATATTATATTAGAATTAATAATTAAAAATGTACTAATTTTATACACACAGACAAAGTGGTGCTTGAAAGTTTAACTCTTTAAAATGTTCTATATTTTTGCATAAATATGACCTAAAACATCATCAGATTTTCACACAAGTCCCAAAAGTAGATAAAGAGAACCCAGTTAAACAAATGTGACAAAAATATTATACTTGGTCATTTATTTATTGAGTAAAATGATCCAATATTACATATTAGTTAGAGGCAAAAGTATGTGAACCTCTAGAATTAGCAGTTAATTTGAAGGTGAAATTAGAGTTAGGTGTTTTCAATCAATGGGATGACAATCAGGTGTGAGTGGGCACCCTGTTTTATTTAAAGAACAGGGATCTATCAAAGTCTGCTCTTCACAACACATGTTTTGTGGGAAGTGTATCATGACATGGAACAAAGGAGATTTCTGAGGACCTCAGAAATAAGAACCCCTTATCTCATCTGTGAAGCATGGTGGTGGCTTAGAGTACCATGGTTTGGGCCTGTTTTGCTGCATCTGGGCCAGGACGATTGTCATCATTGGATGGAACAATGGAATTTTGAATTATATCAGATAATTCTAAAGGAAAATGTCAGGATATCTGTCCATCTCATGAATCTCAAGAGAAGGTGAGTCATGCAGCAAGACAACGACCCTAAGCACACAAGTCGTTCTACCAAAGAATGTTTTTTTTTTTAAAGAAGAATAAAGTTAATGTTTTGGAATGGCCAAGTCAAAGTCCTGACCTTAATCCAATGGAAATGCTGTGGAAGGACCTGAAGCGAGCAGTTAATGTGAGGAAACCCACCAACATCCCAGAGTTGAAGCTGTTCTGTATGGAGGAATGGACTAAAATTCCTCCAAGCTGGTGTGCAGGACTGATCAACAGTTACAGGAAACGTTTAGTTGCAGTTATTGCTGCACAGGGGGGTCACACCAGATACTGAAAGCAAAGGTACATATACTTTTGCCACTCACTGAAATGTAATACTGGATTATTTTCCTCAAAAAAAAAAAGACCAAGGATAATATTTTTGTCTCATTTGTTTAACTGGGTTCTCTTTGTCTACTTTTAGGACTTGTGTGAAAATCTGATGATGTTTTAGGTCATATTTATGCAGACATATAGAAAATTCTAAATAAACTTTCAAGTTGTGCCACAATGGCTATACTCTTTCACTTTATTTTCACTTATTTCATGTCTCTACTGGGTTTATGTGTTGTATTACACTCCTTTCTTTTATTCATGTTTTAGTCATTAATAACATACAAATAAAGGCTCCTAATTATCTTACTACTTATGGGCAAATTTGATTCCGACTTTGAACAAAGCGGGTTTCGAACAGCCTTCTGGAACCAATTAAGTTTGAATTCTGAGGTTAGAATAATGTCTAGAATCGTAACACATAATCTTAGCCTTAACACTGCTAAAAGTAGCATTTGTGATGAGTTTTTAAATTAAAAATGTATTTTCACTATAGTTGCTTTTGTAATTATTTATCATATTTTTATAAGTAACATTTACTGACTTTTTTTTTTATTTTAATTCATTATTCAGACGGGATCGGGCAGAAAGTCTCAAGACTCTACAGACCGGCACAGCCAGTCACTGGATGATGTTCGTCTGTACCAGAGGAACTGCAAGGAATGGGCGGAGCGCTGTCAGGACTCCACCCACAGTTACACCTTTGGCTGTGTGAGGAGCTTAGCAATGGGTACCAGGGACTGGCAGAACAGCAAGCAAGTATCCGTGACGACCAGCAGCCTTTCCCCATCAAAAGAACCAACAAGTACTACTCTCTGGATCTGACCGCAGAGGAGGTGCCAGAGTTTGTTGTGTGAGTGGGAACAGTGATAACAATCAAAATGATATTCAACTAATGACTGAAGACATGCTTGTGTGTGAGCAAGAATGAATAATCATACTGTGATGGAGCTTTGGACGCGAAAGGGAACCCTCGCCAGTACGTCTCTCAGCTGCTTACCAAAAAAATTACAAATTTGTGTCGGTGTGAACACCTTTCTATAGTACAACAAGAGAAAGATGGTTCTGTACGGTTATATTGGTGTGTTTGTGTTTTTGAAAGTGTATGGATCACACATTATGGCCTATGAACCAAATATGAGCAGCCTTCAGTGTTTAAACTGAACATATAAGCCATATCATAATACTTAATGGAAATTAGTAGTTACCGATATAATTGTACGTATACATCGTGGTGCTTGCTGCTCTAACCGAACCGCCTGTGCCTTTGTTTCACTATGCAAATTTGGGAGGAAAACCTGTTATTGGGAGTCTCCCAAGTCTCCTGCCTTTGCACCAAGTATACTCAGCCCTACAGCACTCTGTAGGCCACACAGTACTGAGTGAGCATGGAGTTTCACATTTGATGTTCAAACTAACAGACGATGAGCTGTAAATGCAATCACAATTTTATCCTCTTTAATATAACTAAGCCACACATGAGCTTGATGATAAAACTTTTAAGCATGAGGATAACCATGTTGTAAATGGAATAAACCCTACCTGTAAAATTAACCAGCTTTTTTAATAGTCAGCATAATTTTGTGCAGTTAGAGCAGAAAAGTAGAGTGGACATGCAGAAATGCGTAGTGGTATTGCTATGATATCATAATACATTATTAGTTAGTATTATCTTTGGCGTGACAGCTTTATCGTTATTGACCGCTCAGACAATAAATTGGAGTTTGGAGAAATATGAACAGCTACAAAAGAGGGTCACAGACACACACGGCTGTTTGGCACATCCCTTTTATGTGTGTGTTTTTTGTGCTTTTGTGTATGTGTCAATCAGCATGTGTTTTAAGACCAGTCGCTACACACATTGTTCATGCGACAATGATTTTTCCTGCCACAGCGTCCTGGATATACATGTGCATTCATGCATACACACAGAAACACACACACACACACACTTGAGTACACACAGAGACAAACGAGACTGAAAAAGATCTGACCAATGAGACTGCGAGATTTATATAAAACAAGCTATTTTGTCAAATAATGGGGGGAAAAAGAAAAAAGTTTCTTCTCAACTACTTTCCTACGGTTGCTGTGGTGATATCAATGACTTGCCAGATGCACTGCCATCTTGTGAGTTTGAATTAGTAATCAGTCCTAGCACAGGAAATGGGACATGTCAGAATATGGGTGGAAAAATGGCAACGACTACCTTGGCTATTAAAAAACAAAACAGATTGTCATAATTCCAAAGCAGTTTTCTTTGCGGTCACCTTGATTACAAAATAAACTGTGATAGCCCTAGAACAGAAATGGAAAACAGAATTTGCGCCCTCCCCGCAGTAGTGTCTGAGTTACAGGTTTGGGAAGTTATCATGTGCTCATAAACTAAAGAAAAGGCATTCCAAGCCATAGCAGCTTCATTTAGAAACCTGTATTTAGAATCTGTATTTTGTTTGTCTAACTTGGTTAAAAAAGGTATTTGTTAATAATTTTTACAAACTGGAACTTGCTTTTGTTGTTGTTTATTTTGTGGAGAAATGATTCTGAGTGGGAGCTACGCATCTTTATTCTGCTTTTAGTGTGACACATTGTCAGTATTATTCTTGAATGGTGGTCAGTATTAGAAATCCCAGTTCTCCCACTTTAACGTTTGCGTGTCTGTGTTTATTCTCTGTATGAAATTTTCCAATAATCTATAATCAATGATATATCGACAACAAATATTATTATTGTTATTGTTGTTCTGTTGTTATGTAAGTGAGATGATATGAGACTTAAAACTGCAACCCTGAACACACACATCCCCCTTCTGCATGCTTACAGTAACAGATCTCTGTTTCATCCGTTTCTCATTTGGGTCATCAGCATCACTTTTAAATGTTTTCATGTATATGGATAAATCGTTTCAGGCCCATGTGCATACTTTCAGTCATATTGCAAGCACAGTGGTAGTCTGGTTTGTAATCTTGTTAAAGCTTTGTATTAATGTAGACTAATAGTACATGTCTTCCTATTTGTATTATTGACATAATTGTTGTTACCACAGCCGTCAATATTGTAAATGTTTTGATAATGTAAGTTTTCTTGTTGTTCAATTACTGAAATTGTGGTTTATTACATGACAAATGGTTAACGCTTAGATTTGTAACATTTCATTGGTTCCACATCTTCCATTCAGTCAAAAGACCAAAAGAGTATCCTGTAGTTAAGAGATTATAAGCAAAACATCACTGGACTAAATTCATGGTAATGGTATAATGTCAATCTGTATTCCCATCCCTCTTTAAATATTCTGTTTGCAGTTAATTAGTGTCCTTTCTGTGAAAGGAAATGCCCTGAAAAAAAATATTTTCCATATTCTTTTGTAAACCCTGTTGAGCGATGCATATGTTCCTGTAATGAAGTATGGTGCGTGCCTTTGCAGGTACTAATGTTGTTAAATGTACACAATAAACGGTACCTTCATTTTGGAAAAAAAAACAAATCTAAATCCCTCGTATCTTTTTTTGCATGTCTCCCCATTCAGCTTTTACAGTCGTATGAAAAAGTTTGGGCACCCCTGATAATTTTCATGATTTTTCTTTATAAATCATTGGTTGTCCAGCTCAGCAATTTCAGGTAAATATATCATATAGCAGATGAACACCGTGATATTTGAGAAGTGAAATTAAGTTTATAGGTTTTACAGAAAGTGTGCAGTAATTATTCAAACAAAATTAGGCAGGTGCATAAATTTGGGCACCCTGTCATTTGAATACCTTAGCACTAATTATTGGAACACAAAATATGTTTTGTAAGCTCACTGACCCTTGATCTACATACACAAGTGAGTCCAACTATGATAAAGGGTTAAGGTGGCCAATTGGAAGTTTTTCTCCTCTTTGCATCTTCTCTGAAGAGTGGCAATATGGGAGCCTCAAAACAACTCTCAAATGGCCTGAAAACAAAGGTTGTTCAACATCATGGTTCAGGGAAAGGGAAAAGCTTCTCAGAGATTTCAGCTGTCAGTTTCCACTGTGAGGAACATAGTGAGACAATGGAAGACCACAGGCACAGTTCTAGTTAAGGAACTCCCGAAGTGGCAGACCAAGAAAAATCTCAGATGGGCAGAGGCAAAGGATGGTGAGAACAGTCATAGTCAAGCCACAGACCACCTCCAAAGACCTACAACCTCATCTTGCTGCAGATGGTGTCACTGTTCATCGTTCAACTATACAGCGCACTTTGCACAAGGAGAGGCTGTATGGGAGAGTAATGCAGAACAAGCCTTTTCTGCAGACACGCCACAAACAGAGTCACTTGAGGTGTGCTACAGCACATTTGGACAATCCAGCTTCATTTTGGAATAAAGTGCTGTGTACTGATGAAAACTAAAATTGGGTTATTTGGACATAACAAGAGCGGAAAAGGAACACAGCATCCCAAGACAAACACTTGCTACCCACAGTAAAATTTGGTGGCGGTTCCATAATGCCCGCGGGACTGTGTGGCCAGTGCAGGTACTAGGAATCTTGTTAAAATTGAGGGTCGCATGGATTCCAGTTAATATCTCCAGATTCTTAAGAACAATGTTCAAGAATCAGTGACAAAGTTGCACCGAGGCCAACGACCCCAAACCCTGCTCATAATCTACTAAGGCATTCATGCAGAGGAACCAGTACAACGTTCTGGAATGGCCATCTCAGTCCCCAGACATGAATATTACTGAAAATGTGGGCTGTCCATGCTTGGAAACCATCAAAGATGACTGAACTGGAGATGTTTCTAAAGAAGAATGGTCCAAAGCACCTTCAACCAGAATCCAGACTGGAAGCTGTAGGAAGCGTTTAGCGGCTGTTATTTCTACAAAAGGAGGATCTACTAAATATTGATGTAATTTTTCTGTTGGGGTGCCCAAATTTATGCACCTGCCTAATTTTGTTTGAATAATTACTGCACACTTTCTGTAAATCCTATAAACTTCATTTCACTTCTCAAATATCACTGTGTTCATCTGCTATATGATATATTTAACTCAAGTTGCTGATCTGAACAACCAATGATTTATAAACTAAGATCATGAAAATGATCAGGGGTGCCCAAACTTTTTCATACCACTGTAATTGTGTCTTCATACAAATCTTTCCTTAATGCTTAATAATGCCTTTAAAGAAATGCCTCATAATTGAACCTTAAGAGAAATGATTATGCTGTATATTAGTCTTGTGATTGAGTGTCCACCTCATGTTTCATGCTTCAGCGATAAAGGAACATTGTCATACCCCTTTAAAAGAGTTGGGTTTTTTTGTCTTGCAACCTGTAGTCAGTATCCATTAAAAATATACATTTTCTGTGCTTTATTTAATCATTTTGCCTTAAAATATTCAAGTAACAAGAAAAAACAGGTCTGAAAATAGATAACTAGAATAACAGGATTGAAGAAGTGTACAGGCCCCTGATTTCATACAGCCTTTTGCTGCCTTTTAGTCAATTACAGCTCTGGAGATCCCATGTTCAATCCCACCTAGAACTCCTCTTGGAGTGTAGTTTGCATGTCCTCCATGTGTCTGCATGACTTTAATCCAGGTACTCTGGTTTCCTCCCATATTCCAAAGACATGAGGTGAACTGGTTGCTCTAAACTGGTGCAGTAAGAATTTGTTTAATGATGTAACATTGCTCCTGTTGTGAATCTCCAGTGATGCTGATGCAGTGTTAAATAATCAAATAAACAAAACAATTCCAGCTTTGTACACTTATAGTGGTTCTTGAACGTTTGTGAACCCTGTAGAATTTCCTCTCTCTGCATAAACAGTGCCCTAAAACATAATCTGATTTTCACATATAAGTCCTAATAGTGGATAAAGAAAACAAATGAGAGAAAAATATTATACTTGGTTGTTTACTCATTGAAGAAAAGAATCCAACATTACATATCTGTTAGTGGCAATAGTACCTTGCGTTCAGCATCTGGTGTGGATCCCCTTGCTTAACAGCAACTAAAGGTTTGTGGTAACTGTTGATCAGCTTGGAGGAATTTCAGCCCATTCCTGTGTACAGAACAGCTTCAACTCTGGGATGTTGGCGGGTTTCCTCACATGAACTGCTCACTTCAGGTCCTTCCACAATTTCTATTGGACTACGGTCAAGTCTTTCACTTGGCTATTTTAAAGCATACATTTTATTCTTCTTTAACCATTCTTTGGTAGAACGACTTGTGTGCTTAGGATCGTTGTCTTGCTACATGACCCACTTTCTCTAAAGGTTTAGTTTACGAACAGATGACGTGATATTTTCTTTTAGAATTTGTTGATATTCAGAATTCATTGTTCTATCAATGATGATAAGCCATGCTGGCCCACATGCAGCTAAAAAGGCCCAAACCAAAGTACAGTGGTTTCCTTTGTGACCTTGCAGACCGTTACACTCCTTGCTTGATCTTTGAGTTTGACCACTCCTGGGGAGAGTAACAATGGTCTTGAGTTTCCTGCATTTGTACACAATATGTTAGTCTGTTGATTGTGGTGTTTTATAAGTTTTGTAACCTTTTTCAGCCTAATACGCATTAGCAACTTTTTTTCTGAGGTCCTCAGAAATCTCCTTCATGATACACTTCCACAGACATGTTGTGAACATCCCTGTGCTTTAAATACAACAGGATACACACTCACACCTGATCATCATCCTAAACTATCTGCTACTCTTAGAGGTCCACATATTTTTGCTAATGACCGATATGTAATATTGGATAATTTTCTCAATAATTAAATCAAGTATATTATTTTTATCTAATTTGTTTGTTTTGGTTCTCTTTACCTAGTTTTAGGATTTGTGTGAAATCTGAATATGTCTTTAGTCATATTTATGCAAATATATAAAATATTATGATGGGTTTAACAAACATTCGAGCACCACTACATTAACATGATGTATCTTTCATACCAAAGGGAATTTGTGCCATCTACAGTTAGAAGTGTGTACTGCTCACCTGGCTGGTTTAGATATGGATTACGCAGCTTTCTGCTTGTGAAGTCAAGCAAATCCTTGCTCAAGGCCAGGATTTACTGGCATTAGATTTACTGGTCTTTACAGAACAGCTTCAACTCTGAGATTTTGGTGGGTTTCCTTACATGAACTCACTTCTGGTACTTCCACAATATTTATATTGAATTATGGTTAAGTCTTTCACTTGGCCATTCCAAAACATACACTTTATTCTTCTTTAGCCATTCTTTGGTAGAACGACTTGTGTGCTTAGGGTCGTTGTCTTGCTACACGTTGCCCACTTTCTTTAGAGATTTAGTTTATGGACAGATGACATAATATCTTCCTTTAGAGTTTGCTGATGTAAGTCAGAATTCATTGTTCCATCAATGATTGCAATCTATCCTGGCCTAGATGCAGCAAAACAGGCCCAAACCATGATACTGCCACCAGTTTGTTTCAGAAATAAGGTCCATATGCTGGAATGTACGGTTTTTTCCTTTCTACACACATAATGCTTCTCATTTTTAGCTATACAACAGTCTCTGGACTATATTATTGGATAAGTTAACAACTGAGTTAAAAGATAAGATATAATATCTGAAGTGAGATATAATTTAATACCCATCACAAGTGTTTTTTAGCCAGTACATTAAACAGGTCTCTGATACTCTGTCTGATGATCCATTGCTTTCACACTGATGCTTTGACACTATTAGCACTAACTATATATATTGATACAACTGTGCCACAATTTCTTTTTAAAAAGACATTGAATGTGTTTTATTACCACCTGTAAAAATTCAACTCCAAACTATAATGCCTCTGTGCTCGTGGGCAGTTTCAAACAAACAGCAGAGGGGCTTCACTCCAATTCCCAGATCATTAACTCTGTTCACGCCACAATCATTGACAGTTTGGCTCCATAATAAGGCCTTTTAGTGATTCGTTTAGGTGAAAATAAATAATACGACTCCACCACACTAATCGATGAACCCAGATGTCACCTCGGTCCCACACTGCCTCTGCTTATATTAAATTTGTTTTGAATAAATGTGTTTTATTTATATGTAAATAATTTCAAGCACAAACCCAAATCAGAAAAAGTTATGTATGACAGTATGGAAAAATATGGAAAAAAAATATATTTTCTTACATTACATTTCAGTATGAACTCAAGATATTTCCGTACTTCATTTCATTTGTTAATAAACATTTATTCCTGCATTTCAGGCCTGCAGCACATTCCAAAAAAAGTTGGGAGGGGCAATTTAGGGCTAGTAATGAGATAATAAAAATTAAATAATGATGTGATTTCAAACAGGTGATGTCAACAGGAGATTATAATCATCAATTCAAGGAATCTGGAGGACTGTCAGTGTATAAAGGGCAAGGCCACAACAGTCTCTGGACTATATTATTGGATAAGTTAACAACTTTGTTAAAACTTAAAATTCTTTATCAAATCTTTATTGAGCATTACAATACGGAGTTACATTCATCGAAAATGCCACTTAACACATTACTGTGCAAAAAAAACCTTATGTGTAACCCTTCTCTGGACTCAGAAGTACCTTGGATGGACCATCACATAGTAGAGACGTGTATTGAGGTCACACCAATCAGTATCCAGATCTTTTTTTGAATAAAATGGACGGTGTGGTGCTCCGGACAAAAGATGTACAAAAGGACGATCCAGATTGCTATCAACAACAAACCCAAAGGCAGGCTCTGACATGGTACAGGGTTGGATAAGTGCTTTTAAGGTCATTAATGCTTCTGTGATGGCAGCATTAATGCAGAAAAGTACACTGAGCAACATAGAACAACTTTAGAACAACATATGTTGCGTTCAAGGGGACATCTTTTTCAGGGACACCCATGCATTTTTTCAACAAGACAACACAAGACAAGCCAAATTAGAAAAGGTTACTGAAATATGTAAAACCCTTCCGGTTGTTCTTTGAGAAACACTGTTTTTAAACATTTCAATAATTTTCTCACACATTTGTTTATAAACTGAAAATCCCCTGACAATCTTTACTCCTCAAAGACTTTTTGTGGATACCAAATCATGATTACAATCACCTGTTAACATCTGTTTGAAATCACATAATTATGTAGGTTTTTTTTTTTTTTTACCTCAACACTTGCTCTAAATTGCCCCTATTCCAACTTTGTTTGGAATGTGTTTTAGACATGAAATGGGGGAATTGGTTGTTTATTAACAAATGAAATTAAGTTGACAAGAAAAAAACTGAAATATCTTGTGTGAAATAAAAGTCAAAGGAAATGTAAGGAACGCTGCATATGTTTTTATTTGCATTTTTCATTCCGGCCCAAGTTTTTCAGATTTGGATTTGGATTTCCATTGCGAGATTAAGCTAATTAACCACCAAGGCATATTTGTTACCTTTTTGCACATAAGGCTTAACAAGGTTGCTCATCATTTTGGAGCTGGTTATATACTATGTACAGAACTAAAACTTTTACATGTTATAATCAATGTTCAGTTTACCCTTCTAATTGTAGACGCTAAACAAATCAGCAACTTCAATATGACATTTGTTTATAAATTCGATTCCGCTGTTCTGAGTGCAATACCCCTTCGATAGCTCAGTTGGTAGAGCGGAGGACTGTAAGGCGTTTAAAAGCAGTGATCCTTAGGTCGCTGGTTCGAATCCGGCTCGAAGGAGGGTGAATTTTTTTATTCACTCCTTTCTTCATTTTTTTAACCTTTTTTAATGTTAAGGAAATCCTATAAAATATAGCAACCATACCGGAAGAAACGTCACATCAGCGAGTAGTGCCGCATAATATGACGTAGTCCTTGGTTCTGGCTCCCACCTCCAACCTAAATTTAGTTGAAGAATATTGATACTGTCGTTGTCCAGTTGAAGCACAGACATCCTTTCATATTAGAAAACCCCTGATTACTTTGGCCGTATGGACAGTGATTATGTTGATCGAGAGGAACCAG
The DNA here is from genome assembly GCA_025084515.1 of Ancistrus triradiatus. Lineage (NCBI taxonomy): Eukaryota > Metazoa > Chordata > Actinopteri > Siluriformes > Loricariidae > Ancistrus > Ancistrus triradiatus. The sequence goes on along the minus strand of JAJAGP010002405.1, from coordinate 1,915 downwards.
TGCAAAGTAGTTACATTTAAAGCTTTAGTTAATTATTTAAAGCTCATGTATAGGTTAGAATAAAAAAGTAAGAAATCGTTTTAAAGCTTGATTTAACATGGATTATTACAATTAATCTTTACTCGTACAAAATCTGTTCAGTTCTCATCTGACGTTCAACCGAGGCCTGGATTCGCTATACCACTATGGACCTCAAGTGGCCACTTGAAGCGTGGTGAAGCAACAGAACATTCAAAGCCATAAAATTAAGCAACAAGTAGAATCAACAAAAAATAGTAATTAATAATATTTACATACAAAGCATCGTAAAACCTAGTACCACCTTCCCGTATAAGGTTCTTATTGAAGCATCTGTTTTTCTCCTGAACTTGTAGCAGGTTACACGTTCAACACAAAGTGCTCAATAACACATTTTATCCGTTAGAGGGAGCAAATGCTAGTTTTATTTCACAGACGGTCGTAATTCTCTCTTTTTTCAGTCCTCGATATCCATGTTGTGCTGAAGTTTGGTAAATCAGCAGTTGTGTTGAACTGTTAGCGAATTATTAATAAATTACAGTTTAGTTACCCAACAATGCCAATCAAACCCAGTAAGGTTAACGCACCTTTTTTGCGAGTAAAATGGCTAATGGCTAGCGATTGACATGTTCACAGATTTTCAAAATGGACGTGCTGTAGAAAATTATCACAACTTGTGAATTACATGTGATCACATGAATAATACTCAGACTATTTGTATTGCAGTTATTTATAACGCCTTTTTATGAAAATGAAATACGTCCAAGTTTATAAATGGATTCCGTTAACATCTTATCCAATCCCTTCGATAGCTCAGTTGGTAGAGCGGAGGACTGTAGAGGCTTTAAAAGCAGTGATCCTTAGGTCGCTGGTTCGAATCCGGCTCGAAGGAGGATTTGTTTTTGTTTTTGTTTTTTCACTTTTTACTTTTAAACGTAAGAAACTACTGGGAGGTGCAGCAACTGAGAGAAGTTGCTCATACCACATTACAATGGCAAGATATTGCATTCCAAATGTAAATGAAAATAGAATGTGTAAAATATCAGGGTTAGGTTGTACATCAGATCTTTTCAAGCTTCTTGAGTATCAGGATTCAAGATTTATTTATTGTCATTCAGCTGTAAACTTGTAAAAAGTCCTGGGAGTGTGGTTCCAGTGACTCCTTTCGCTGTCCTACCGCTCTCCTGAGTGCTTTTCTGTCAAACTATAGATAAATTTGACTGGTAAAAACACTTTATTGGTGCCTCTCTAGAAAGTGGTGAGGTTAGCTGTGAGCCGAGATTCATTTGACTAGCTAGTGTGAACGGGTTCTAAATTATTGGAATTTCTATTATTGTAGGTTCTGACGGGAGACGACAGAACTCAAAACAGACGTGGGTCAGTGAAGGCAAAAGTTACGTTCCCTGACCGGGAATCGAACCCGGGCCGCGGCGGTGAGAGCGCCGAATCCTAACCACTAGACCACCAGGGACAACTGTCGAAACACTCTTAGCCGGACTTATAAGCATTTAATAATAACAATTAAGCTCGAGAATTTCACAAAAACAAAAATACCTTCTGTTTAAAGACAGTGCTCAGTTGTTTATACAACCCCTGGCAAAAAGTATGGAATCACCAGTCTTGGATGAGCACTCATTCAGACATTTCATTCTGTAAAACAAACTCAGATCAAAAACATGATACAATAGTAAGGTCATCCCAAAGTGCAACTTGTTGGCTTTCAGGAACACTCAAAGAAATGAAGAGAAAACATTGTGGAAGTCAGTGAATGTTACTTTTATTGACCAAGCACAGGGAAAAAATATGGAATCACTCAATTCTGAGGAAAAAAGTATGGAATCACTCAAATTGGAGGTAGAAAATAAGGACACACCCAGTCAATTTCCTTTCCCTAAAT
>JAJAGP010002404.1:0-116102 GCA_025084515.1 Ancistrus triradiatus | reverse complement strand
TACCATTAGGAGCATCCACAAATATATAAAGAGGTTTTGTATCTTATTTATGAGTATTTGTTTTGATAGTCATTGAGACGGAGACAAGAAGAACCAGGATGTTTAGAAATATGAAATGATAGGAAAATGTCAGGACTTTTAATTTTGGCCACTTTTTGGAGACTCTTCCATGGTTTTGTTTGAACTTACCAAATACTGAATATGGCTGCATATTTTTTGAGGGGTTCCCACAAGAGTATATAATTTCCGAGATGATTAGTCAACCAATTTCCCCGAAACCTCAACGCTATGTAGTGACGGAGGTCTAAAGCTGCAGAGCAACCGAAGTTTCTTCTGCCAAAATTGTGCAGTCCCGAATCACTAAAGCTGTTTTTCAGACCTGCAAACACAAGGTCTCTAGAGGCACCATGTTCCCGTACGTGTGAACAAAATGGCAAGATTTTAAGAAATCCCGTTCATGCTGGTGGAATGCATTAGTCAGCCTATGTGCTGCTCCAAACTCAGAGTGATTTATGAACCCACCAATGAAAGTGTTAGCAGAAGTACAAAATCATCTCTAAACTGCGTCCCAAAACACAACTTGAAGCAGGAATTGCAGTATTCCACAGACCTTACCTGATCCAGGTATTCAGAACTCTTCCCAGTATCCTGAACCTTGTAGCCAGAGTTCCTCCCAATACCTCAAGAGTTTGGTATTTAGTATTCTACCACCCTCACCCAAGTGGCGTTTGGTATTCTTCAGAATATAACTGATCAGGGTATTTAGGATTCTACTTAACAAATTCAACCAGGTATGCAATAGACATTTAAATGCATCAGAATTTGGTATTTCTCCCAATACACCGAAATTATGTATTTATTAGTGTTTCCAATACACCCTGCATCAGAGCTTCAGTGTTGGTCCCAGCAAACTGGACCAGTCATGCAGAATTAGTCATAAGTAAACACCAGACAAATAGTAATCTTCTAAAAAACACCCGAACCAAACCAGATATTTAGAATTCTGCCAACTTTCAAGATTCAAGTTTCCTTTATTGTCATTGTGTTTTACACAACAAAATTCAGCATACTAATTAACAATGGAACATATGTACTGTATATGGTCATAAAGAAAGAAAGAAGATTCACATACACGTTACACATATTTCACATACATATTATAAATGAAATGAGAAAAGTTGCCATATGTGAAGGATCACTATACTTTACTAAATTTGCACCAAGTATTTAGGCATGACCAGGTATTCGTTATTCTTCTTAATCACCTGCAGTAAAGAGTCATTGTCTTTAAGACCTGACTTAGGTGTTTGTTAAACACTGTGGCCACTGTAGAGATACCTGCCCTTTCACGATTGGATGATCTCTGTACGGAAATTAGACAAATGACCCTGGGGTGCTGCATAAAGTCACCAAGTGAGTAGGTTTTCTGTGGATAAGTATGAATCTACATTAGATTGGGAAAATCAAGAGATCTGAGAGACTTCGAACAAGGCATGGCCATCAGTCCTACACTAGCCAGGGCCATTATTCCAAAAGCTTACCAACCTTGTGGGGTTTTTTCATGCATCTGTGTGGAGAATATACTGATACTGTTAGTGATGAGAGTATGATGGTGTGATCGAGAAAAACATCCAGGAAAAGGGGATCCTGTGGACGTAAACAAGTCGTGGACAAAAGGATGTCAAGAATCTTTCCAACAAACAGGAGGTGCACAGTCAAGAAAACTGCAACTTAATACAACACTGGTGCTCCTCCATCATTTCTTAGCACAGATGGGCTCTAACAGCAGATAAACAGTTTGAGTGCCATTGCTGTCTAAAGATAACAGAAAGGCAAGACTCCAGTGTGCAAAAGAGTACAAAAATTTGATCACTAAGCAGCAGAGAAAAATTGCCTGGTCAGAGAAAAATTCTGATACACCTTGCTGATGGGAGGGTCCGAATCTGGCACAAGCAGCATGAATCAGTGAACCCTTCCTGCCATGTGTTGACATTTCAGGCTGGTGGAGTTGCAGTAAAGATGTATTGAATGCTTTACTGGCAAACTGTGGGTCCTCTGACACCTGATACATGTTTGGACAGTAGAGCATACCTAAACATTGTGGGTAATGATGTTCATCCCTTCATGGCAGCTGTTTACCCTGTGGTAATCAGGTTTTGAAGTGGCCAGCGGTTAAGGTACTGCACTATGGACCAGAAGGTCTAGGGTTCAAATCCCACCTCTGCCTCTGGTTGGTCCTTGATCATGGCTCTTAACCCACAACTTCATGGATTGTAAGGTTGTTAATTGCTAGATGCTCTGGAGAAGGTCATCTGCTAGATGACAAATGTATTTGGTGTTATTCTTAAATACCAGGACTAAGTATTCAGTATTCATCTGAAACACCTGGTTCAGACATTCACTATTCTTCTGCAACACGTGAATTCAGGTTTACAGTATTCGTTATAAACACCTGGGTCAGGAATTCAGTCTTCTACATTTAGACCAGACATTCCATATTGTTCCCACACTCCTAAAATAGGTATTTAATATTCTTCCCACACACCTGGACCAGGTGTTCAGTGTTCTGCTTAAAGATGAAACATGAACACAAAGATTAAATGCTCGTCTTCTGTAAGTACTTTGCCATAATGTATCACGATATAGACTGACAGGTAAGGACATGCAAATATAAATCTTTAGCTTGCAGCTTGTGTCTGAGTGCTGAAGCTATGTCAATATATCCAGCGTTTAATGTAAGATTTGTGGATTATGGAGGGATTTACCTGCCTGTACTACTACATATCCTATTCAGACGTTACATGCCGAGGAGCGTCCTGACCTTCAATGACCCTCTGTCCTCCGAGATTTCCAAATGTCCCCTGGGGCCCGTCTAGAGATTTTTCTCTCTCACATACACACACTTTAAATGATGCACCACTGAATGCAGATGATTAACTAAAAATGACATCTGGAGGGCTTCTGTGTGCCAGAGCTCAGCAGCGGCTTGCTTCTGCTTAGCTGTCAGTAACTGGAGATTTCCACTGCTCATGCTGAAGTTGAAGCTGTAGATGATCCAGAAGGACTATAAGGTTACTTCTATGGAATAAAAGTGCAATGTAAACAGTATTCACAGTTACTCAGCTTAACAGGAACATTACATTATCAGAAAGCTCAGTGTGTGGAGAAAGGATTTGGAAATATGAATATGAACATCTTTTGTGTATGTTATATGTTTAATGTGGAACTATAACAGTATTTACTGCATTTGAAAGAAGTACAGTGACTCAGTCTCGGTGTCTTGATTCGTCTTGAGACCATAAACAAGTGACAAAAGGTTTGTATTGGTCTCGACCTCATTTGGACTCTGATACACCTTGCTGATGGGAGGGTCCGAATCTGGCACAAGCAGCATGAATCAGTGAACCCTAGCTGCCATGTGTTGTCATTTCAGGCTGGTGGAGGTGGAGTAAAAGTGTATTCAATGCTTTACTGGCAACCCCTGGGTCCTCTGATACCTGTGGGTGAATGTTTGGACAGTAGAGCTTACCTAAACATTGTGGCTAATCATGTTCATGCCTTCATGGCGGTTGTTTACCCTGTGGCAGAAGACACTTTCAGCACAACAATGCACCATGCCACAAGGGTCATATGTTCATGCATTGATTCCAGGAACATGATACAAAGTTTCTCTTGCTTAAATAAGTGACTGTCTCGGTCTTGACCTCATTTGGACTCAGTCTTGTCTCGGTCTCAGGGTAAGGTGGGCTCGGAAACCAGCCAGGTCCAATGTGTCTGTCTGAGGCAACATTAATTATGAACTGTACTTTTTCCTATCATTATTGAATTTCAACAATCCATTCAAACAGGATAAATCAGTAATTTCTTTACATGCCTAAATAAATTCTGCACTCAGATTGGCTAACAGGGAAAACAAGTTACTGCTGTTCTCATTCAGTATCCAGTCAAGGAACACATTTTATTTTGAATACTCAGATATTAATATTGCAAGTGTGCTTTTTCACCTTCTCACTTGTCCTCGATATTTGGAATTATTATTATGATTTTTCACATTTAATAATAAAAATGGATAGAATGGATGTTGTTGGCTATATTCAGTTGACCTTTATTTAGTAACTTCTGATTAAATTTGAGACAAGAAGGGAAACCATCATTTACTTCCAAAAGTTACATTGCCTTAGTTTGACTGAGACTATAATATAATAATAAATAAAAATTTTAGGCTATATGATATTTAATGTTATATTTTGCAAAATACATGATGAAATAAAATATTAATTAATATATAGCATGTATAATGAATAGTAATGAATGTAAAGTGAATTCAAAAGTAATATTTTTTTTCCATTTTCTTCTTTTTAGACTTCTTTTTTGACTCTGACTCGACTACTAAAAGTCTTGGTCTTGACTCAGATTTGGCTCTAGCAGTCCTGACTATAACACTACCTGGTCTTACGAATTAGCATGTTGATAAATATTCCCACATATTCCCTCATGTTGGTAAAGAGTTTCTTGACGTTTCTGCTTTGTTGCCTCCCAAAACAAGCTAAAATGAAACACTAACTATGTTTGTTAAAAAATACGTGATAAAATGATCAGATGAGGAACACTTTACATAATCCATACAGTTTTAAGTTTGTAAGTTTAAAACACATTGAAATAGCAGCATGGTGGTGTAGTATTTAGTAGTATTTCCTCACAACTCCAGAGTCCCGGAACTGTAACTGCCTGTGTAGATGTGTAGCTTTTATTAGCAACATTTCCAGAATTGCTTTTTCACCTAAACTGAACTCACAGAGTATAGAAATATAGTGCTTTATAGATGCTGAGAAACTGGTTCATGCATTTAGAACTTCAAAGTTGGATTACTGTAACACTTTACTGACTGAATTCTCTAGTAAATCTATAAAATAAAATAAAAACTCCGAGTTAGTTCAGGATGCAGCGACTCGAGTGCTAACTAGAACTAGACATTTGATCGTATTAGTCCTGTTTGGCCTTCTTTGTACCCGGTACCTGTTAGATTTCACACTGACTACAAAATACTTCTGGTAATACATAAAGCTTGACATGGCCTGGCCCCATAGTATCTGAGTGAATTTGCAAGCATGTCTACTTCATTCACAAAGTGGCAGATTCCTTTTAGTTCCTAGAACAAAAAGGTCATGTTAGGGGAAGAGCATTCTTGTTCATGGCCCCCCAGCTATTAAATAACCTACACACCTTTTTTGGGATTCAGGCACACTTCCTATATTTAAGTCTAGATTAAAAATACTTTTTAGACTGGGATGGGTGGCTCTGGTCCCATGGGCTTTAGTCTAGGGTCGTCTCTGGCCTGCCTGGTCTGTTTTGCCTCTGTTTTGTCCTTTGGCCTGGTTACAAGCATGTTGGGCCAGGTTTGTTGGACCTATATTGCCCAGGGTTGCCTTAGAGTTGGGGCAGAGCAAGGGGTTCCTTGTCATTGAGTTTTGTGGTGATCAGGGATGTTGGATTGCTGGCTTCTTGCTTCTCATGTCCAATCACTCACTGGGTTCCTGATGACATATGTGATCCCTCTTGGCTGTTTTATCTTCGGGTTCTCCCCTTTCTACCTAAGCTGTTACTACATATACTGTCTTCTGTCTGGAATGTTCTTCTAGCGAAAGTTCCAGTACTCACTCCAAGCTGCTCTGGTACTATTTCCAGTCCTCATTTCGAGCTGTTGCTCCAGCACCAGTTCTAGGCTTCACATCTCTACTCAGACCATATCTGAGGACTCTAACTCTCCCTCCCTTCCTCCTGTTGGCTGCCCAGATAGCTGCTCATATTCTCTTTTTTATCATATTCATTATTTTATTTATTATATACTGTATTATTATTTTATATCTTATTTATTATATTCTCTGTATTATAGTCTGTATTTTATTTATTATATTTAAAATTTTCCATTTACCTTCTGTGTATTTAAACTACTCTTAAATTTTACTACTTGGGTAATTTAATTAATTTTTTATGTATAACATCTAGGCTGCCCAGGTTTTTTTATTTTTTTTTTATGTCCTGGCCCTCATCACATCCTCATCCTCATCACATTTAGGGATTTTTTTTCCTTGCCACTGTTCAATTGGGACTGTGGGCCTTGATATTTTTAAGCCGCTTTGAGACTATTCTGTAATGTAAAAGTGCTACATTAACAAATCTGAGTTTGCCTGTTGAAATTTGGTGGGCAATGTTTGGAAACCTTTCCAGAGAATCTACTGCTGTTTTATAATGTCTCATAACATTTTCTCTTCTTTTCTTTTAGACCAGGGTTGTCTAGACATTTGTGTATATACGTGTTTTGGCATTTGAACATTGTACACTCTCCAAAAAGTTTTCCAATTCCAGTCATGTACAGTATATATGCCAGCAAACACTCATGACTGGAAGACAGACAGTTTCTTTCTGAAATGTCAAAGAGCTGAAATATATCACAAATGTTCCCAAACCAAACCTCACATTTCTGTCATTATGTTTCGTTTTTAGATATTTCCATTCATAATGGTGTCCTTTGGAGCAGCTCATTCACCTGCACTATGAGTCCAGAGTTTGTGGTAAAGTGGAAAATCATAGTGGCCTTGTGGTCATGTCTTCCTCAATCAGCACTTCCTCTGGCCTTATCAAAAATGGACATGTGTGACTCAAAACACTGGCGGTCTATAAATGTGGCATGATTCATGGCTCTGAAGATTTTAATATGGGTCCTGGGCATCAGTAGCTTAGCGCTTTTAAGGAACAAGAAGCCACAAATGTAGTTTTTATGATGAACCCGTTATGCCTGACGCTCACATTGCCATGGCGTTAACCAACTAGCATGACAGATCTGATGAAAAACAGGCAGTAACATATAAAAAATGGTACATTAGGGCATGGTAAACACAGCCGTCACTGGTCTTATGCATTATTCTCAGTTCAGTAAACACCCCAAACTGGCACGGGGCCACCGTAACCCGGCGACTAGTCCCAAACATCAGGAAACAGAGAGAGGATTCCACGAGTGGCATGGAGGAAATAAGGAAAGCATTGACAGAGGACAGGAAAAGGGGGAGAGAAAGTCCTCACATTTGACCCATTAAGCATTCATTAGCCTTGTGTGGGCTTAGTCGGGCACATTGCAACATTCTACATCTGCAGCAAAGATCATGAGATCTACAGGATTGACAGAGCTACAAGATCAAATGAAATACAAGATAAATACCATTTCACATTAGGAAGAGCTACAATCTAGAGATATAAAAATTCAAATATAAGATACAGTGGAGCCTCAGAAATCACACTTCATTGGTTTCTCAAGGAGATTCGAATTCAAATTTGTTCGAAGTCAGACTGCAATTCAATTCAGACACAAACCAGTTGCAGTGTCATAGTAATTCCAAAAAATCAAGAAACCCACAAATGTTACATCAACAAAAATCGATAGTTTTATCGATAGTTGCAAGTTAAAGCTAGTAGTTCCAAGAAGTTACAAGAGGAATGCTAGTTCTACAAAATCAAGATTGTAACAAGATCAAAAACAATTCCAATATCAAAAGACCTACAAGACCAAATCCATCAAAGATAAACAATAATTACAATATCATAAATATTGTACATTTACTATATATATATAAAGAAATATAAGATAAATGAAATATAAGATCAAAGCTACAAGATAGAGTTTCAAGATCAAGTTTGTTACAAGATCCAGGAAGCCAAAAGTGTTGAAACAGTGTTATAAGATAAAGACAGCTAAATCTTTGAAATAGTTCCAAGATTATGAAAGATGGAAGATCACCAGAAAGGTTAAATAGCTACAAGATCAAAACAGTTATGATCAGAAGATCATAAACACAGTTATGCGCACATTAATGACTGCATTACATTCTATGAAACAGGTTGTTGATTAAAATGGTTGTTGCCCAGGCATTACCATAGTCATAGCACCATAGTTGTTGCTACTGTAATGTAAATATAAAGGGTATATATATATATATATATATATCCTTTATATCTACACTACATTTACATTACATACATTATATATATATATATCAGACATACCATCTATACATATCCCTCCAGGAAATACACAACACTGAGCGGATTTATTCTTGTTTTCCACTTATTGCACTTCACAGTCATCGAAATCCACCCTCGAACTGTTCAAATCCATGACAATGCACAAAAAAGCACACATTAACCATCTCACACACTGTACAAAGAAAAAACCAACACACACATTAAGGAATATGAACATAAATAAACATACCTCACTGGCTGCACACAACCAAGAGGAATGAGTTGACTTGAAGAAACATTCATTTCCAGAACATCCAATAAAATACCACCTTTTACACACATTAAACCTTTAAGCAGTGCACAAACTTTCCCATTTCACGTCATATTGGCAGAGAAAATTACGATACCTAAAACTGTCCATTTGTAACAGATCATAATATTTCCTACAAGTCAGTTAATGCAAGTAAATCAATATTCACGAAAATAAATGAAATAAAAAATATATAAACAAAACAGAAAAAAGAATGACATAAATGCCACATGCTAATGCTTTTTTTTATTTGACCAGCTGTTAATAGTTGCCATGTCTGGAGTTAAAAGACTGATTTTTTATTTTCTATTATAATTTTTAGACCTCGGTCATTACAGTGAACAGACATTGATCGGATGATCGTTACACGGTGCATAACTACAGTTGGGAAAAAAAGTATTTAGTCAGCCACTGATTATGCAAGTTCTCCTACTTAGAAAGTTGAGAGAGGTCTGTAATTTTCATCATAGCTGCACTTCAACTATTAGAGACAAAATGAGAAAAAATACTTGAAATCAGCATTTTGAAAAAGTTTAATTGTAGATTATGGTGGGAAATAAGTATTTGGTCAATAACAAAAGTTCAACTCAATACTTTGTAACATAACCTTTGTGACAATGAGAGAGGTCAAATGTTTGTCAGTTGTCCTGTCCCCTCTCCCTCTCTGCGTAGTGTGTTACTGATGGTAGTCTTTGTTACTTTGGTCCCAGCTCTCTGCAGGTCATTCATCAGGTCCCTCCGTGTAGTTCTGGGACTTTTGCTCACCGTTCTCATAATCATCGGGATGAGATCTTGCGTGGGGCCCCAGATCGAGGGAGATTATCAATGGTCTTGTATGTCTTACAATTGTTCCCACAGTTGATTAATTCACACCATCATGCTTGCCTATTGTAGATTCACTCTTCCCAGCCTGGTGCAGGTCTACAAGTTTCTTCCTGGTGTCCTTCGACAGCCCTTTTATCTTGGCCATGGTTGAGTTTGGAGTCTGACTGTTTGAGGCTGTGGACAGGTGTCTTTTATACAGATAACGAGGTCAAACAGGTGCCATTAATACAGGTAACGAGTGGAGGACAGAAGAGCTTCTTAAAGAAGAAATTACAGGTCTGTGAGAGCCAGAAATCTTGCTTGTTTGTGGCTGACCAAATACTTATTTTCCACCATGATTTACAATTAAATTCTTTAAAAATCCTACAATGTGATTTTTAGATTTTTTTCTATGTCTCTCATAGTTGAAGTGTACCTATGATGAAAATTACAGACCTCTCTCATCTTTCTAAGTAGGAGAACTTGCACAATCAGTGGCTGACTAAATACTTTTTGCCCCACTGTATTTATTAACTCAGATGACCAGAAGGCTACAGGAACTGAAGAAATATTAGATTAACATTGTTAAAGTTAATCAAAGCCACCAGATAAAGACTGCTACACGATGAATGACACTGAACGATGAGATCAAGATGGTTAAAAGATCAAAATAATTCTGAGATTACAAGTTTAGCATTATACAAGAACAAGAGCACTTAAGATCAAGATAGATCCAAGGTAGGCAGAGCTACAAGATCAGGATAGTTGCGAGATTTACAAAGCTACAAATCTACGAGTTTGATAGAAGATCGAGACAGGAGCGAGATTAAGTTAACTGGAAGGCAGAATGAATAAGCTGTTTAGTTTAAGTAATTATCAGTTCTCAGTTAAGTGGTTCTCAGTTCTTTATGTTCTTTAAGTTCCTCTTCGGGTTGTATATAACAATGTTACAGTTACAGACTGTGTTCCTGTAGGAACTTCACCTCAGTTTGGTTCTGCTGATGCTGTGAATCATTGGCTACAGCAGTGAGGCAGGTTGCTTGACCAGATCTTAGGGAAGTGAGTAAGAGATTATTTTCAGATTGAAGATGAATAATAAGATAATTAAAGAATCTTGTTTTGTTCCTCTAACGTTTCAGCCAAGCTACTCCATGTGCAAATGTTTTAGTGAAATTAGTTTTGTTTATATGGTCTCAAACTGTAACTGGCTCTTTAATGGAGCTAATGATGTCTCACAAACTGAATGTTCGTTATTATTTGTCAGTACTGTACTTTATTTTGCAGTTAATAACAAAAACATACAGAACATTTTTACAGCTAACATTATTTAAAAAATGCTCATTGGCAAAAAAAAAAACCCACACCCAGATAGAAATATCGGATCGCTGCAAAACTTGGCATGCAGTTCTGTTTCAGGCAGATGTAAATGATTAGAGGTGTGGTCTGTTTAGACACTGGGTCTTGCCACAAGAGGGTGTAAAATGCTTCCCCCGCTGCACTATAGAAAAGGCTCTCAGAGGATACTTTTGCGTAGTGTACCTCTTGGTGAGAGATCATTGACTGCTGGACATGCCTGACTGCTGGACATGCCTGACTGGAGCACATTATTGGACTGAAGCAGGATGGTTGTTTTGCCAACTGCCATCTAGATCCGTGAGGGGACGATCACCAGATCGAGCATTTATGGGATCAGTTGGGACGCCAGCTTCAGCAACCCACGAATGTGGAGGATCTACAGGCCCAGCTGCAACATCTGTGGCAAATGTGCCACAGGATACCATACGGAACCTGTATGCCTCCAATACCAACCCGTATCTCTTCTTGAATGAAGGTCCTTGATGCAGTGTTGTCTGAAGGATCGGAGATTACAGGTGTTCGGCTTGCACCTTTGCCTTTTAAGCACTGAAATTCTTCCAGATTCCTTGGATTGTTTAATGAAAGTATGCACCATAGAGAAAGAAATATGTAAATCCCTTCCAATCTTTTTTGAGGAATATCAATACTTTTTTTTACACATTTGTTGACAAACTTTAGATCACCTGCCACTTTCTTCTTCATCTTTTTCCTGGTGCTTTTCCTGCCGGTGCAGGGTCCGCCCACTGTCATTTGCTGCGGCCGAGAATACTCCAGCCGACGCGTCGCTCCAGCTGTCACCAGAAACCAAACTCAAACCATGGCAATTTAGCATGACCAATTAACCTAACATGCATGTCTTTGGGCTGTGAGAGGAAATCAGAGTACCCGGAGTAAACCCACGTAGACACGGGGAGGACATGCAGACTCCACACAGAAAGGACCCAGGCCACTCCACCCTGGGATTGAACCCAGGACCTTCTTGCTGTGAGGCGGCGATGCTAGCCACCAAGCCACTGTGCCACCAACCCATCTGTTAATCATCTGCCACTTTGCTTCTCAAAAACTCAGATACTGCTGTTGTACCAAATCATGATTACAAACACCTGTTTGAATTCACATCAGTTAGCTTTTATTTAAACCTTACTACTAGCCCTAAATTGCCCCATCCCAACTTTTTGGGAATGAAGGCCTGTGATGCAGGAATGGATATTAATTAATGAATGAAGTTGTCCAGGAAAAAAAAATAACTATATTGGGATCATACTGCAATGAAATAAAAGTCTAAGTAAGGGACACTGTGGGTTTTTATTTTATTTTCATTTTCCATATTGTCCCAATTTTCTGATTTGAGGTTGTAAATAAAATGAAAATAAGAGTTTTCCACCAGCTGACTGGTGAGGACCCACAGCACATACTAAAAACACTAATCACTAGACACTCATACAGTGTTTCTGCAAAGGTTTTCAGATAATAAAGATACAGATTAATCAGCAATTACTTTGACATTTAGACTTTAAATAAAAATATCAGATGACCCCCTGACTTGGGAGCTGGGTTCGTGACTGACTCCCTCTGCAGTGTGTAAGCAGTTCCATCACTGAGCTGAATTGTGTTTAACAGAGAGACTTTAATGCTCTTCAGGTCAACACGCAGAGAACGATCATAAAGAACAGACCAAGACTTTATATGTCATGGTTTAAATCATGACTCCAGTGCTTTGTCTGACTGTCGTATCCCAGACAGCTTGTGCACTAAATCCTTTATCATTACCAGACCAACAATCCTGAACAAATAAAGATTCAACACATGACTTCTGACAGTATGTAGAACAAAGAAAAAGCCTCATTCTATAGCTCTCTGTAGAAAATGAAATGTTAAAGGAAAGTCTGTGATGAGATCTAACCAGTCAAATCCTAAAACTGCATCAGAGTTCAGATGACTTCCGGTTGCTTTCTAAACAGGCTAGAATTTTGAGTTTTGGCTGGAAGGCAAGACCAGGATTCGCCAATGTCCCTGCAGTGGTGGGCTAGTGTACTGGACTGCTGTGCCACCCAGCACCAAATAATGAGAAGAAAAAGAAGAAGAAGAGCTGGAAATCCCCTTTAGTATGAGTTGTGTGGTTGGGGGTGCAGGTGGAGTGTTGTAACACTCACTGTTCTATAGGGAACTTCTGCTTTCCCTTCTACATCACTCTGTTAGTTCTCTGGTGGAAAACTGTTGTGTCTGAGCTTCATCCGGCATGTCTGCAGCTCCTGAATCGTCCCACACTTCCCTGCTGAGCATTCCTCTGATCAGAGATCTCCAGCTTGGGAACAGGTGCATGTTGGGTATTTATTCTATAATATAAATAACAGTGAACCGATCCATAATTTATGACAGTATGGCTCCCATACCAAGCCTGGTCTAAAAGCTGAGCAACGTTCAAGGTGATCAATTATTAATCAGACTTTTAAAAGCTGCTGTGAATCGAACCAATGACCACTAAATTGTTCTAATCATATTCCGAGTTCAAAGCACAGGTCAGGTTCGAGATGCCATTACCACTTACCAGTTACATCTCAAAAAATCACTTTCCATTAGCAGTCAGTAATGTACAGTGATTATTAGTTATAATGTAATTATATAGAAACTTTCATCAAGTGTTTATAAAAAAATAAATCTGAGATCCACAATCGTCCAGCGGTCCTTACAGGCAAATGAACAGCCAATAGAGATTTGGACAGCCTGAGGCATGAAGTCATTTATCAAACTCAAGATCACATTGTGCAAACCTTTGTGCAGCCCTGAGTTAAGATATGACACATGTTTGCACATTTTAATGTATAAGTAACCTGTCTGGGGCATATACAGTACTGTGCAAAAGTCTTAGGCCACCATTAGTATTATTAATCTTGTGACGCTAGAGGGCAGCACTCCGGGTTATCGCGCATACTCCAGCGGTTATTTAGCGTTGATTACGCAAATAGCTCAATCAGGTGTCGCACCATCGCATGGAATTGTGCATCACATTGGCTTGCACTGCACCGCATTGAATCGTGCACCACATCGTATTGCAAACGACCACAAAACCTCACCGGTCTGTTGTAAGGTATACCCCATTTTCTTTGTTTGTTAGGGAAAGAGGTAGCTGGCGGTTTGTAGATCGTCAGCAACAGTACGGCCCAGAGGCCCGAGGTTACCACCATGGTTTAGTGTTGGGATAATGTAGGGCAAGATCCAGCTATCCTTACCTGTTTGCCCGTTTGGTCTTGCCTTCTCCCACACTCACCGACAGTCATTCAGGGCTTTGTTTCTCCCCTCCTCACCAACTGAGTTGAGTGGCGTTTTCAGTTTACACAACCTCGCATCCGCCCAGGATTCGATCTTCAGCCACAGCATTTGTCTTCCATTTGTGGTTTTATTTATTTCTGTTTATTTAGTTGTATTTGGGTTTACCATTCCCATCTGGAGCTAACTGCAATTGGGTCCTAAAAACTCCTTTTTCGGTTTGACTGCTTTTTATTATGGCCAACCGTAACAACCAGATCTGCTATTTTTGGGTATAATGACCATATATAACACATTGTCGATGAATGGACCCAATTTCTAAGTTGGATTCGTCACTCCATAATACTCTTTTCCACTGACCTTCATTCCAATCTTTGCGAGCTTTAGTATATCTTAGCCTTTTAACCCTGTTGTCCTTCTGAAAAAGTGGTTTCTTGGCTGCTACCCTTCCAAAAAGACCAGCTTCTTCAGACTGTAGAAGCGTTGCCAGATGCTGTGATTGCTCAAGGGGAGGTCACACTAAACACTTGCCACTGTCGTCTGTTTTTTAATGCTGCAACCACATTTTCTGTTTGTATTCTAATAAAGAGGCAGAGAAATAATTAAATATGATCACTATACCAATGTTAAACCAACAGAATATCGAATCTAATGGTGGCCTAAAACTTTTGCACAGTAACCTACTAAATCTTATTTTTCCCATTGTTGCAAATGCATACACACGTCAGTTTGGTCCTGTAACCTAATCAGGTCTAGGCTTATTATGTACCAGTTTCATGACGTGCCTGATGCTTCTGCCTACTGGGGACTGTGGTAGCCTAGCGGGTAAGGTGCAGGACTATGAACCAGAAGGTCCAGGGTTCAAATCCCACCTCTGCCAAGCTACCACTGTTGGGTCCTTGAGCAAGGCCCTTAACCCACAATTGCTTGGATTGTAAGACTGTATCAATTGTAAGGCGCTCTGGATAAGGGCGTCTGATAAATGCCGTAAATGTTAATGTTAAATGCCTAGAGCCAACACACATTTGCTGACCACTTCTTTTCATCAGACTTCGACACCAAGAATGAACTGCATAGAAGAATGGACTAAGCTCAGTGCGTCCATCTGCCATTTTTCAGCCTAAAATGGAAGGCACAAATTCAGGTCCTTCAGACACAACCAATTGTGAATGTGCAGCATCTGACAGGGACGGAGGCACCCCAAGGCTCGAACACAGATCCCAGCATTGGTGGGCTAGCGAATTAGACTTCTGCACCACCCGAGCACCTGCATACACACTTTTTAAAATATACTGGAACAATTGAAAAATTTGACCTGTGCACAAAGTTTAGGCACTTTTACAGATGTCCCACTATTGTTTTTATAAGGTCTCCCATGAACTTCTTAGATCGAAATATTAAGATTCCATAGTTCATGAAATGTGTAAAGATCTCTTTGTTTTTGGTCTATAAAAGCAGATGTTGTTTTCTTAAAATAATGTTTTGCAGTAAGTAAAAGTTGAGTTAGACTGAGTCCTTAAAGTGTGTGTGTGTGTGTGTGTGTGTGTGTGTCTGTGTGTGTATGTGTGTGTGTGTGTGTCTGTGTGTACAAAAGAAAGCATGCCAGAAATCCCAAAGCAAGACACAATGTGGGTATGAATGATCATTTTTGCTCGTAAATCACAGCAAGTATGACGAATGTCATTCATGCCCTCCACCGACAAGCTGTGGTTACTGTAAGTGTGTGTGTGTGTGTGTGTGTGTGTGTGTGTGTGTGTGTGAGTGAGTGAGTGGATAGTGAGGCAGATGTAGCTTGTCTATGAATTATAGCCTCAGGCGGAAATTTGTCATTGGTCTGAAATAGCCTATGGCTTTTTTCCATCGTTGAATATCTATATGCACTTTGGCAGCAGCAGCACACCTCATGAACTGCACTTAAGATGTAAACTAGACTGTTTTTCCTTTATCAAATACATTCAGCCAAGGCGTTTAGTGGTGTTTCGTGTTAAAACAATCTGCAAGATAAACAGTTGAATTAAGAAACAAAAACTTTGAGTAATAGTGGTCAACTTGGGTCCAAATCCGTACACAATTAGCACACACCCTTATATACAGTGGGGCAAAAAAGTATTTAGTCAGCCACTGGTTGTGCAAGTTCTCCTACTTAGAAAGATGAGAGAGGTCTGTAATTTTCATCATAGGTACACTTCAACTATGAGAGACAAAATGAGGAAAAAAATCCAGGAAATCACATTGTAGGATTTTTAAAGAATTTAATTACAAATTATGGTGGAAAATAAGTATTTGGTCAATAACAAAAGTTGTAACAATACTTTGTAACATAACCTTTGTTGGCAATTACAGAGGTCAAACGTTTCCTGTAAGTCTTCACCAGGTGTGTACACACTGTAGCTGGTATTTTGGCCCATTCCTCCATGCAGATCTCCTCTAGAGCAGTGATGTTTTGGGGCAACACGGACTCCCTCCACAAATTTTCTATGGGGTTGAGGTCTGACTAGGCCACTCCAGGACCTCGAAATGCTTTTTACGGAGCCACTCCTTCATTGCCCGAGCGGTGTGTTTGGTATCATTGTCATGCTGGAAGACCTAGCCACGTTCCGTCTTCAATGCTCTCACTGATGGAAGGATGTTTTGGCTTAAAATCTCACGATACATGGCCTCGTTCATTCTTCCCTTAACACGGATCAGTCGTCCTCTTCCCCTCTGCAGATGTTTCCACCCCAATGTTTCACAGTAGGTATGGTGTTCTTGGGATGCAACTCAGAATTCTTCTTCCTCCAAACACGGCGAGTTGAGTTTTTTATCAAAAGGTTATATTTTAGTTTCATCTGACCACATGACATTCTCCCAATCCTCTTCTAGATCATCCATATGCTTTCTGGCAAACTTGAGATGGGTCTGGACATGTACTGGCTTAAGCAGGGGAGCACGCCTGGCACTACAGGATCCGAGTCCCTCTCAGCATAGTGTGTTACTGATGGTAGTCTTTGTTACTTTGGTCCCAGCTTTCTGCAGGTCATTCATCAGGTCCCTCCGTGTAGTTCTGGGATTTTTGCTCACATGTTTTCATGATCATTTTGACCCCACAGGATGAGGTCTTGCGTGGGGCCCCAGATCGAGAGAGATTATTAATGGTTTTGTTAATTATTAATGTCTTACAATTGCTCCCACAGTTGATTAATTAACACCAACCTGCTTGCCTATTGTAGATTCACTCTTCCCAGCCTGGTGCATGTCTACAATTTTCTTCCTGGTGTCCTTCGACAGCTCTTTGGTCTTGGCCATGGTTGAGTTTGGAGTCTGACTGTTTGAGGCTGTGGACAGGTGTCTTTTATACAGATAACGAGGTCAAACAGGTGCCATTAATACAGGTAACGAGTGGAGGACAGAAGAGCTTCCTAAAGAAGAGGTTACAGGTCTGTGAGAGCCAGAAATCTTGCTTGTTTGTGACTGACCAAATACTTATTTCCCACCATTATTTACAAAAAAAATTTTTTTTAATCCTACAATGTGATTTCCTGGATTTTTTTTTCTCATTTTGTCTCTCATAGTTGAAGTGTATCTATGATGAAAATGACTGCCCTCTCTCATCTTTATAAGTCGGAGAACTTGCACAATCAGTGACTGACTAAATACTTTTTTGCCCCACTGTATTAGAAAAATCACAAGGCACACCAAAAAACAAAAATGTCACAAAACCTATGTTTATTGAAATATAATAAAAGTCTAGTCTGAATTTACTCAATTTACTTACTCAGTGTGAAACCTGGGCCTGTTTAGTTGAACACAAAGCTGATATCTTACTGCCCACTAGTGGAAGAGAATGTAATTGTTCTGCCTATAACTACACACCGCTAGCTTAGAGTACCAACCACGTGAAATCGGATAATCTTCCACTGCACACCTGATGATTTCTCTTATGTGCCGTGATACAGTTTTTGGGAAACACTGTTCTAGCCGAACGTACAAATTCAAGTCACGTCAAGTCAGATTTATGTATGTAGCGTTTTTACAATGGAGCATTGTCTCAAAGCAACATTACAATTTTAGATTATCTACAGTCAATCTCAAACTGAGCAAGCCTAGGGCGACAGTGGCAAGGAAAAACTTCCTAAGCGTTATGAGGAAGAAACCTTGGGAGGACCAAGACTCAAAATGGGACTCAACCTCCTTGGGCTACGTAGATGATAACTCTAAGAATGAAACTAATGTATCTAAACTAATAAGTCTTGGAGTGATAGTTCAAATAAAATGTTCAATATGGACATCGGAATTAAGGAGTCCGATACAACAGAGTCACTCTAGAATCCTCTAGAAGCAGGGAAAGTCCCTTGGTGGCACTTCAAACTATGTCATGACGTAGGTGAATACATGAAGCACCGGTCCTGGCAGATAAGTGCCTGTAATATAAGCATATGTTGCACTCTGAGATCAATGTTTTTTAGGTAGGTGAAATGTTTAAAATGTAAGGAATGTCCGATTACCTCAGAAATAGCTAAGAGGCCTCAGACCTCAGAAGGTTAATAGAGACATATGTTTGCAGTAATCACAGCCATGTATTTGAAGCATTTTGGTTCTTGGAATATTGAAATGTGTTTCGAAACCCAACCCTACCCTGAGGTTTTGCTTATGTTTGTGTTCCAATGACCTGGGATTTGAACTCATAACCTTCTGAAAAGTAGCTCATAGGCTTAGTGAGCACACACAGCTTAAAAAGTCCATGCAGTATGTTGCACATGATTTTGTACATTGAGGTCAACTGGTAAATGCTCCAAGAAAGGACTCATGAGCTTCATTCCTGCAGAGATCAGCTCCAGTCCACCTGGCTCTAATATTCATATTCCTTTCATTAGATTCGATTGTATGTGTTTGATTAAGGCTGGAGCTACATTCTGCAGGAAGGTAGATCTTGCAGTCTGCTAGTAAGGCAGTGGAGAATAAGGGGTTAAAGTGTGTAAAAAGCTCATACTCTATCAAAGAATGGACACAAATTTTGCATCGGGGAGCTTCGTTCATGGTAAGCAAATCAGCCTGTGTAATGCAGCTACTGCCGAAAAAGCAAATGTGGGCAGATGGAGTGGCGAGCGTGTTCAGAAGAGCACTTACTTGTTCCTCCTAATAGCTGCGGATGTATCATTATGTAAAATGATGATTCCTGTCTCCTGTACATACCAGAGCTCTTTGCACAACCCTTGGATGTCAGTTCTGAATGAACTAATGACTAATGACACCCCCATGGAGCCAAACACTCTTCAGTAAGCAAAGGTCACCAATTCAGATCCACATTTGTCTTGTGTTCTGGATCCAGAAAGACAAGACAAATGTGGCTACCAGTCTGTGCCCAGGTTCAGGGGTTATTTTATGAGATGGATGGAAAAGACAGATTGGTCTCATCATCACAACCTTATGCCGATCTTTGCTTCGTGGAATGTCTGGAGAAACCAAATTTTCCCTCTGCTATATGTCTTGTCCAAGTTACTGCAGACATCTACTTAGTCCAAGTGCTCTGGAAAGACATAGATTCCTCCATGCTCCCTCAGTCATCCATGAAGTCTCTGCCAAGGCACATCACCTGATAAGCGATTTACTGATTTAGGAGATTAATAAGCAATGTAGAGTTCTCTGTTCAAATTAATTGGACAGTTAGTGTGAACAGCTGATGCTCCTGAACACAAACAGCAGAAGAACATGATCGAATGAGACCTGATGAAAATGAATGGTTACTGCTCACATATTGCTTAGTGCTGTTTGGAGAGCTCAATCCAGTTACAGTCACACAACGGGCTACCAGTGTGTTGCACAGCAGTGTCTGGTCCACTCATACTAGCACGTACTAACAGTGGAGTTTTTTAACACTGTGTTCAGTCACTGTGCACTCTATTAGACACATCTACCATATTGCTCCACCTTGTAGCTGTAAAGTCAGAGACAGCAGCTCATCTGTTGTTGCACGGTTTATGTTGGTCATCCTCTAATCCTTCATCAGCACTCACAGGACCCTGCCTACAGGATGCAGGTGGCTGGACATTTTTAATCAGTGAACTATCTTCAGTTCAACAGTGACAGTGAGGTGTTTAAAAACTCCAGCAGCACTGCTGTGGATCCACTCATACCAGTGCAATACACATTAACAAAACACCACCACATCAGTGTAACTGCAGTGCTGAGAATCATCCACCATCCAAACAGTACCTGATCTGTGCTGGTCCTGTGGGGGTCCTGACCATCAGAGTAAAGGGAACTAAGAAAGTATGTAGAGAAACAGTTGGACTACAGTCTGTAATTGCAGAACTACAGAGTGCTTCCATATCCTCGAAGGACCTGATAATACATTTTTGTCCTCTGTGGGGGACATGAGTTCACAAAGAATATTTCAATAATCATATAAATCTACAGAGCTAAAAGCTGATGCACCATCTAGAGGACATCCTGGCCTTTACGCTGATATATCATTTGTGGGGGTGTGTCATTTGCAACCGAAGATCTGCTTTTTCAAAATGGCTGCAATCTCAGCTATCACGTTTTACAAAAGAGAAGTAAATTGTTGAATAATATGTATTAATGATTTTTCTAAAGCCTATAATTTACGTTTTATGTAGAAAACAGGTTTAGCTCATTTTTAAAGCAGTTTTTTTTTGTTTTTACTGATTTGCATATGTTTAAACACTTAAAAGTGTACTTTTTTAATGTCCTCTATAGTGGACATTGGTACTTACTTTTTGATCTTTTGCAAAACGGAAACACAAAATGCATCAAGAAAACTACTACACCATGTCCCGTTGTCCCTTATAAAGGACATTTGATATAAAAAATTTACAAAAAGTGCTTTTGAAAAACAATATACTTGTGACATATTTATTTAAACATTACTGAAATGACTAGACTTTAGTTTTCATGGGTTTTAAAAGGTTAAGGAAAGTGGAACTGATAAAGTGGACAATAATAGTACAAACATAAAGTGGCCGTTGAGTGTGTATTGTACAGTATAGTCAGGTGCAGTGTGTTGTGTACCTCAGATACCGATGTGATACAATGTATGGTAACAGGGGCGCTGTGTGGGGGTGGGCAAGTTAGAACGATTCTAAGGGTCTGGGACTGACAGGGGCCATTGGAAAAAAATGAAATAAAATTAAATAGTTAAACTTTCACATTCACGGGATATTTAACTTAAAACGCAAAAACGCTTTCTTTTATTTTTCTCGTGCAACTGCATTACACTACACCGTCCCCACAGGATTCGCTTTACATGAAATGGTTCAGTCCGCCCTCAAAACAGGTGTGAATTGTAGTTTTGAAAAGTTTACCGCGAGCTGTATTTAGAAGAAAAGTCCGGTTACCAGAACTGCAAAGAAAGACAACAAAAACAAGACAGAGAAAGAAAAGAGGGTATGTCTCCCAATTTTTATGAAGAAATGTACTGTAGGTGTAGTCTGTTGGTGGTGGAAAAGAACCTGATAGCTTAGTCCATGGTGAAACAGGTAACATTAGTTATTTAATATCTTCACAACAAACGGAGTGCTTACATTTCACCCCTCTTTTAATCAGTGTCGGAAAAGTTTTTAGCGGCCATTCATACTAAACGGGTTGTCCCCGCCTCTGGCTCAGGCTGAGGCTCAGCAGCCCTGCCTCTCCATCCCACAGCCCTACTCCGAACTGCAGAAGTAGGTATTTTGTTTGTTTATTTGCATTTATATAACGTCGCTATTAATGGCCAATTTGAGCAGCAGATATAAAAGATTACATCAAGACTAGTCATATATATAATTTGAAGGTGAAATTAGAATCAGGTGTTTTCAATCAGTGGATGACACTTCAGCTGTGAGTGGGCACCCTGTTTTATTAAAGAACAGAGATCTATCAAAGTCTACTCTTCACAACACGTTTGTGGAAGTGTATCATGGCACGAACAAAGGAGATTTATGAGGACCTCAGAAAAACAGTTGTTGATGCTTATCAGGCTGGAAAAGGTTACAAAACCATCTCTAAAGAGTTTGGACTACAACAATACACAGTCAGACAGATTGTGTACAAATGGAGGAAATTAAAGACCATTGTTACCCTCCCCAGGAGTGGTCGACCAACAAAGATCACTCAAAGAGCAAGGCGTGTAATAGTTGGCTAGGTCACAAAGGACCCCAGGGTAACTTCTAAGCAACTGAAGGCCTCTCTCACATTCCCTAATGCTAATGTTCATGAGTCCACAATCAAAAGAACACCAAACAACAATGTTGTGGATGGCAGGGTTGGAAAGAGTGCTCTCCAAACAGAACAATGCTGCTCGTGTACAGTTTGCTAAAGATCATGTTAACAAACAATAAGGCTATTGGAAGAAAGTTTTGTGGACGGATGAAACCAAAATAGAACTTTTTGATTTGAAAGGAAAGCGTAATGTTTCGAGAAAGGAAAACACTGCAGCCCAGCATAAGAACCTTATCCCATCTGTGAAACATGGTGGTGGTAGTATCATGGTTTGGGCCTGTTGTGCTGCATCTGGGCCAGGACGGCTTTCCATCACTGATGGAACAATTAATTCTGAATTATATCAGAGAATTCTAAAAAAAAATGTCAAGACATCTGTCCATGAACTGAATCTCAAGAGAAGGTGGGTCATGCAGCAAGACACCGACCCTAAACACACAAGTGACCAAAGAATGGTTAAAGAAGAATAAAGTTAATGTTTTGGAATGGTCAAGTCAAAGTCCTGACCTTAATCCAATCAAAATGTTGTGGAAGGACCTGAAGCGAGTGTGTGAGGAAACCCATCAACATCCCAGAGATGAAGCTGTTCTGTACGGAGAATGGGCTAAAATTCCCTCCAACAGTTACAGGAAATGTTAGTTGCAGTTATTGCTGCACAGGGGGGCCACACCAGATGCTGAGCGCAAATGTTCACATACATTTGCCACTCACTAATATGTAATATTGGATCATTTTTCGCAATAAATAAATGACCAAGTACAATATTTTTGTCTCATTTGTTTAACTGGGTTCTCTTTATCTACTTATATTAGATACTTTATAGTGTACAGTATACAGTCTGTAGTGTATATGGTATATGTATATGGTGTGTAATATACAGTATACAGTGTTATTGTACAGTATTCAGTGTAGAGTGTGTAATATGCAGTATCCATTGTATAATATACAGTGTACAGTGTGTGCTATACAGTATACGCTGTGTACTATGCAGTGTATACTGTTTAATATTACATGGTGTGTAACATACAGTGTTCATTTTTATATTATACAGTACTATATTATATGGTGTGTAGTATACAGTATACATTGTGTAATATGCACTGTACAGTGTGTAATGAGTAGTGTACAGTGTGTAAAATCATACAATGTGTTATATACAGTGGGGAGTGTGTACTATACAGTATGCCTTGTGTACTATGCACTCTACAGTGTTTAGTATTATATGGTGTGTAATATGCACTGTGCAGTGTGTACTATTATAGTGTGTAATATTCAGTGTAAAGTGTGTACTATACATTATACATTATATTGCGTAAGATACACTGTATATTGCGTAATATTGAGTGTACAGTGGTGTACAGTGTGTAGTAGTACCCTTGATGTGCGCAGGCGGAATCCCTGCTCGGTGATATTGTCGGCGCGCACGGAGGCTTGCCAGGGGCGGGGTGGCGTGGGATCGGTGGGGCGGGCGGGCGGGAGGTATTTTCCTGGTTTAAAAGGGAGCGAGGCGCGATCGCTCCGTAATCCGCGGTGTCACCTAATAACGCCGGTAGACGTGAAAGGTGAGCGATGCGAAGCGACAACGCGCACGCGAGCGACTAAGTGACTGGATGCCCAAACTTGATGGAAGTTTTAACTCCGTGATTTAGGGTCGCATTCAGAGTTGCGCGCGGTTTTTTTTGCATTGAAGAGTTTCCACTCGTGTCAGTAACGAGAGAGGTGAATGCCCGCGCCTGGCTGCACGCGCCCCGACTCGAGCGCCAGGTTCATCACGCCGGCTTACCGGAGAGGATCCGCTCAGTTCAGCATGAAATCCGCCGAGGAAGGTGAGCGCGCGGTTGGGTTTGGTGCGTGCCTGTGTGCCTTAACTGCTGGTCAACCTGCTGCAGGGATTCGGTTCAAATATTCATATTCGGTTCATATTAAACCACAAATAAACAACGTTATTAGTATCTGGACACAGTGATGCAGGGCAAGTGCAGAAGAGAACCGAACAAGTTGGTTAGATTTGTTATTAGGATTCGGTTAGTAGTGTGCATAAACATGGAGATTCTTAAGGTTTGTAACATAATTTTGTTTATAGAAACAACGCATCCAGGTTTATTAAAATAACAACAGATCAGTGATCATTGCAATCATTATGCATGCTTTTTGTAATACTTTATGTTACTGTGGAATGATGTGTGATAGATACTGGGGTGGCGCAGTAAGGTACATGACCATGGACCAAGAGGTCCAGGATTCAAGCCTCAGCCCTGCCTGCCACTGCTGAGCCCTTGAGCAAGGCCTTGCACCCACAATTCCTTGTACATTGTAAGGTTGTATCAGTTGTAAGTCACTCTGGGTAAGGGTGTCTGATAAATGACATAAACGTAAATAGTATTGTTATTTTGTAAATATTTATTTCAATCTCATTTACATTCTGTGGCACTGCAGAGTGAAGCCACATCATTTTTTAATTTATCAATATATTTCACATTGATGCTCTTAGCAGGGTAATCTTAATAGTTTTTTATTGACTCAGTAATGGACTCAGCTGAAATGCAATGATTTAAATGCCTTGGCAAAACTGTAGCCCAACATGAACGCACCAGTACAGCAGGTTTGAGTTAGAATAGAATAGATCAGCATTCAGTACACTGAATTTATTTGAATTTTTGTATGCTTTAAAAATATATTTTGTCCTTTTGGCAGTGGCTGTAATTGATGTTGAACTAATGTACAAATTTGAGTCAAGTGCACACCATTTATAGAGTCCATAGTGATTCATGTGAGCGATATAGGGGACAGGACGGACTTAAAAGCAGCTGTTATACTGCAACAACATGCAATACCAATAAAGGTATTGTCTAGTTATTGACACATTCATGAGCCATCTGGAATAATTCATTTAATTCTTCATCACCAGCTGAACGGAATAAGATAGAATAAATGGTACAAAAGTAAACATTTAAAAATGAAGGCGACATTTCATATTGATTGTTTTAGTAGTTTCACCTGATGATTTGATGATATATGTACTTGTTTGGAATAGTAGAATATTAGAAGAGTAGAATACATCCTCGTGCCGGCCATTAAATCGGTGAATTAGAATAGAAATTGACCCACACTTTGTATACATCAGCCTACATTGTTTTTATGGTCGGAATATCTGAAATGCAAATTATTTTAACGTCTCTGTACTCTGATATTGTCCTAATATGGATAAGAATAGAATGCAGTGGACATTTTTAGTGATTTATACTCTTTAGTAATAATAAAATATAGTATAAAAGTTAACATGACCATGCTGATAATGCAGTGCAGGAAGGGGGACTTGTAGGAAAGGTTTCATACCGAGAACTGAGTAGATCTCGAAATGTCTATAATACTCATAATGACTTGTATCCCTTATATATCAACATGTATATCAATAAAATATTTCTCAAGCATGCAGGTGATTGGAATGGGAATGTAGTGAACTAGTTGAACGGAATAGGCAGGTGATTTTATATTTCATATTGATTATTTCTGAAGAGCATCATTATTTGGTTATCACTGAACTGACTTAACCAAAACATAAGTGTAAAAAACAAAAAGGGGGACAAAAGTTAGGGCTCCCCAGTACACATTCTGCTGATGTTCTAAGTGTAAAGAAGTTACCACAACTCATGCAAAGAACGCTTGTGCAATTTGTCCAGCAAAGCATGTCATTTGACTAGGGGTGCCCAAACCTTTTGCATAAGACTGTACAGTTGCCAAATTTAAATGACTCTCTCTGAGAGAGTCCATTAATCGGTCAATACCAGCCAGTTAAGATTGTCAGCATATCATCTGCATCTTATGTTACGCCAATATGGAAATCTAATACCACAGAACAATCATACAGGTTGCATATGTCTTGTAGAATTCACTGATACTTATTTTTTGTCTGACGTTCATGATATTGGTACATGATCAAGTGTTTCTTACTGAGAGAAGCAGTCCTTTATAAGATATAGCACATCTATTGGACATCCAGCTCATATCGCGTTTGCATGAGCTTGCTGCGGTCATGGTGTCTTGTTTTATTTGGTCGTTCCTCCTCCGGTTTGGGATCGCCAATGTATTGTCACGTAAAAGTGCAGCGTGGCAAAGCTCTTTTTGTGGCTGTGTCCCTGATCTTCGTCTCCCACACTTAATCTAGCAGAAACTGGACGGCCTTAGCGCTGATGTCATGGCGTGAGTGCTGATTTGGGGTTCCTTCTGTCTGTCTGTCTGTGCGGTTTGGGGGATTGCATTACTGTGGCGAGGCGGGCATGATTACTCATTTCAGCCCTTGGCTTTTAAGCCTCATAATTGATAGCAGACGGCTTGGTATAGGGATTTCATGCGTG
Source organism: Ancistrus triradiatus (assembly GCA_025084515.1). Taxonomy (NCBI): domain Eukaryota; kingdom Metazoa; phylum Chordata; class Actinopteri; order Siluriformes; family Loricariidae; genus Ancistrus; species Ancistrus triradiatus. The sequence continues at coordinate 89,795 of JAJAGP010002404.1, read as the reverse complement.
TCGCTTCAGCATGAATGTGTGTGCTGATGGCTGCACTTTTCTACACCCCTCTTCCCTCCATTTTTCCCAAACCCCTGTCTGGCTCCATTCTACCCATAATTTTAGGAGGCGCACTATTCGATTTTGAAGGCCTGCCCCTCAGAGGCTGACTTGTTCTCCTATGGATCTCCTTTGCTTATTGTTAAACTCACACTACCTCACAGGCGTCAGCTTTATTTTCCTCCGCACATGCTCAGCTCCCCTTTTCAGCATCTAATCTAAGCCCGAAATCGCAAAGCACTCACACCTTAGCTGAGCGAAAACCTCAAGGCATGAGTTCACACAGCAGCTCTGCTAAATCAGAGAGCGCCACAGTTAAGGGAGGGGCGGATCTTAGTCTGAGAAAACCCTCGACACGAGGTGGCAGGTGTCTTTTTTTTTTTCTGAGGAAGAGATAAGTGCTCTGGTGTGACTGAACAGGATGTCAAATGTACTGCGCTGCTGAGGAGCAGCTCAAACCTCAAACAGAACGGCGGCGTTCAAACCCTGTGAACATGGGATCCGGCCAGAAAGAGCCCGAGTTTGATTTCAGCTTTCTGTTCGAGTACGGCAGCAGAGAGGAGATGGAAGCAGACAGAGGTGTGTTCAGGAGGCGTTGGAGTGTGTGTATGAGAGATGATTGTAATTTGAGGTTGGCTGCTTTTTTCAGATTTGAATTACATAGTAACTTCTGCAGTGAACTCAGATTTGGAATTAATCTCAGTTTGGTGTTTGTGGCCAAACCAATGAATGCCACTGACTTACCAGCACTTACTGGTTTATTAAGCGTGCATAGGAGTATATTGTTTCTGCATATACACTAAGTATGAGTGCTTAATAAACTGGCATCTTGGTGCACATGGATTATTCCAGCCTAGTAGGGACTGTGGTAGCCCAGCAGTTAAGGTACTGGACTCTGGACCAGAAGGTCCAGGGTTCAAATCCCACCTCTGCCAAGCTGCCACTGTTGGGTCCTTGAGCAAGACCCTTAACCCACAATTGCTTGGATTGTAAGATTGTACCAATTGTAAGTCGCTCTGGATAAGGGCATCTGCTAAATGCTGTAAATGTAAATGTAGTAGCCATTCGCGTAACGTACCTGGCTTTTTCCATACGATAACGTGCCAGGTTGTTAGATAACTAGTAGGCGCGTTTAGCAACATGGCAACATATATAATGCATTTCCAATTTATTATAACTCTCATGACGTGCTCTGTTTGTTTATATACCCTGAAGCACCAGTCTAATAGATACTAGGTCATAACTACCCAGTTTATTAGAGCAACACATTGTTTTTTCTAGGTGCACTATATTTTGAGTTTCCAATTTGCTAAATAGGGAACTAAACAGGCAAACTTTGTTGTGATCTTATACAATTGGCTGAATCAGCTGACCAAACATAGTGTTTTTACTACAACTGGCAACTTGATGCAAATTATAGATACGTTACTACTACATCAACACACTGCACTCTAGGTATTAGATAGACTTTCTTAGTTAACTGAAATGCTTAAACGTGTAAACAGGGATAAAGTAGTTTATAAGATAACTGTAGGTTTGTTAAATACATGATAAATATATGAATATATGCATACACACGTAAGGGAATAATTCTTGCTGGGAAACCTTGGGTCCTAGCATTCATGTGGAAGTTACTTTGATATGTACCACCTACCTAAACATTGTTGCAGACCAAGTACACCCCTTCCTCTCAATGGTATTTCCTAATGGCACCCTGCCACACTGCGAAAAATGTTCAGGAATAGTTTGACATGACACGAGGAGCTCAAGGCCTCCAGATTCACAGATCTCACTCGAGCTGAGCATCTGTGGGATGTGCTGGACAAACAAGTCTGATCCATGAAGGCCCAACCTTGCAACTTACAATACTTAAAGGATCTGCTGCTAACGTCTTGGTGCCAGATACCTTCAGGGCTGCTTCAGAGGTTTCGGAGAGTCCATGTCTTGATGGTTCAGAACCTTGGCAGCCAATGCGGAGCTGCACAATATTAGGCAGGTGATTTTTAATGTTAGGGAAGTTCGGTGTGTATGTATGTATATCCATAATGAAATTTCCAGTTTAGCTTGTTCTGATATCAGATAACCTACCAAACTGCATTGCAATGAGTTTACTCCTAAATATTTATACACTGAATTGTTAGTACTAAATTGTTTGACTGAACTAGACACGATTCTAAACTATTGTTAACCATCCCTCACCGAAATGTTTTAAATTCTAAACCTTTGTGATGAATGTTTTAGGTTCTCAGACAGGAACGTATTATTTTCCTCTTCCTATTTTAAATCATCTTGCTGTTTCAAATTCAAACACTCTTGTCAACCGCAAAACCTATTCAAGAATGACAGATTTTTTTGTGCATCTGCTCCTGGAAATAGTCTGTCATGCACTAATTTTAGTTCATCCGCCCACGCCTTCTGTGGTGCATGACTTGTTCATCATTTCACGTGGTGTCCTGGTTGCGTACTGCCACTGTTAGCAAATATAGCACGAGGTGAAGAAGGGGACGGCCACAAAAAAAGGCTTCGCTGCTCAAGCGCACCTTGTTTTCTTCTGCTTTTGAAATCGGATTCGGTTAAAGCAAAAGAGGACAGGTTAATCATTTGTCACAAGTTGCACCATTAAATTGGAGACACAAACATAAGATGCAAAACTTCATTCAAAATTTATTTATTTGATTATTTTCATTTATAGTTCATATTCAGACTTGCATTAGGTTAACCGGTCTCTCCAAATTACCACAGCGTTAGTGTGCTTGACGAGTACAGTTGACTTTGCTCCTGTCATAGGTACAGCCATTGATAGTTACCTGACGCTAATAAATAAAATAAATAAATTATTACGCCTTTTAAATAGTTTTGGATCTGTTAATTTATTTATTTTTTGTTAATAAAACCAAAAACTCAACCCTTTGCCTTAAATGTTTGGGTACCCCCTAGTCAAGCTTTATTGTTCTAGATAAAATGAAGTTCTAGAGGACTAGTGGTTAAGGTACTGGACTATGGACCAGAAGGTCTAGGGTTCAAATCCCTGTTGGGTCCTTGAGCAAGGCCCTTAACCCACAATTGCTTGGATTGTAAAGATTGTATAAACTGTAAGTCGCTCTGGGTAAGAGCATCTGCCAAATTCTGTAAATATAAAGTTCTTTCTTTGAATTAAGAGTAAACCTGAAATGCATATTTGTTTTTTATTTTGTATTTTATTTTCTTTTTTAAAGAATGATTAAGAGAGTTTTATACTCTGGTGCCAAGTTTGATGTAAGAATGCCTTTTGTATTGTTATTTTTTTTTAAATATTTTTATTATTATGATTTCTTTTGCACATTGGGGCCATGCTTTTCCATGTGTCCAGTGCCCTGTATGGTATGCCAGTCCATTGCTGGGTTGGCAGCGGTTGTTGTAGAGCTCTGGGGGATACTGTATAAACAGGTCTCCCATCCTCTCCCAGGTTTTAGCCAGATGCAATGATTTTGCCTTAAATGCTAAAACACTTGTTTTCTTCTGTTTCTAGAAGCTTTTAGCTACACCCCTAACGTGAGTTTGTCATTACCTCTGGGTATGGCGAACCCCTGCCTGGCATCACAATACCCAAATCTTCAGACAAGTCCTGTCATCTCAGTCTCGTCATGCCACCAGGCGAGTTATGGTTTCCATGAGAGTGCCATGGCGCCAAGCTACTACCTCTCTGGGCTTCGGCCAAATGGTGCGCCCCCTTTGGAGAGCCCACGCATCGAGATCACATCCTATGGCCAGATGCCCGAGGAAGAGATGGAGGAAAATGAATCCATGGGTCCCGTTGCCAAGAGGGTCAACATCGTGACCTTGACGCTGCCCAGCGCCGATGGTTACCGCGACCCGAGCAGTCTGAGTCCGGCCAGCAGCTGCAACTCTGAAGCCTCTTATGAATCAGGCTTCTACAACTACGAAAACTCCCCACAGAATTCACCTTGGCAGTCACCTTGCGTCTCACCCAAGGGAACCTCCATGCTGTCCTGCATGCCTCACGGCCATGCTTCCGGTCCCTCCCCTCGTCACTCCCCATCTAACTCTCCCAACGAAGAGGTGGGAAGTCATGGCAAGCGGAAATACAGCTTTAACGGTGCCCCTTATGGACATCCGTCACCCAACCAGTCGCCTGGGGCGTCACCTCAGGGTTCCCCAAGGCTGGAGGAAAGTTGGCTGGGCAACACCAATCAGTACACCAACTCAGCAATCGTCGCTGCCATCAATGCCCTCAGTACAGATGGGCTCACCGAGATCGGGGATGGCATACCCCTCAAGAGCCGCAAGACCAGCATGGAGCACAGCACCACCGTCAGCCTAAAGATGGAGCCTACATCTGAAGATGTGAGAACAGAGCTCTGCCAGGAGGACTATACCAACTCCAACCGCCTGCCGTTCAAAAAGGAGAGCTACTGCTCCGGCTTCCTGGATGTTCCACCACACCCATATTCATGGCCCAGACCCAAACCGTACATCAGGTAAATAGAAATGTCTCAATCAATATACTATTGGCAAACATTTGATTATTGATTATCAGCATTGCTCAGATGTAACTCAGTTCAGTCAGTTTACTCGAATTTGGGTTGGGTGTCAAAGCCATTTGGTTCCAAAATTCTAAGAAGCTGGGTACCCCCTGAAAAACATCGATTCCATTCATGCTTTTGCGATTAGTGCACAAATATGTCTCTAAGCAGGGACTTTTTGTTTTGATATGCTCCACTAACACAATAGCAGAAGATAGCACTGAAAATTGCTCAAAGGTTTCTACTTTGAGAGAACGAAAAGGCTAAATGCATTATATGTGGAAAGTTGATCTGTTTTAAAGGAGCTTCAGCACTGCACCGTGTTCAACTACTGTCTCTGAACATGGGACTTGTCCTCTCCAAAAGTTTTGGTGCCCCTGGTAAAATAGGTTTGAAGGTTTTTGGAAAATCCATGGGTGGCCCATTTTTTTCTCTTCTGCAGTCCCAAAGAGATTGTGTTGTATTGGCACCCCAGTTGTTAATCGAAGAGAACTATTAACTGAAGATTGGCTTTGTGCCTAGATTTAATCTGATCTCGACAAACGGACTCACTTTGTAACACAGCCTTGTTTTGATAAAAATAAAGTTTATTCCTGTAAAATAAATGAAACGGATCCTAAAATAAACGTCCTTATTTAGAATCGCATTAAATCCAGCTTTGGGGGATCATAATAAAAGCTTTTGAAGTTTGCCTGAAGTTTGTCTGAAGTATTTTATAAATTGTTTTCAACACAGTTTGTGGGGATTGTGCGGGCCGGTTGCCATGGGCACTCACAAAACATACACATGCCACTTTGTTATGTTGTTATTACTGTTTTTAATAACCCTCTGAGTCCCAAAGTGGTCACAGTGCACAAGTGTGTATGTACGAGTATGTGAGTGTGTGTAAGGCTCTCCAGCGACATGCTTTCCTGCCGGAAATCAAGTGCCGGATGGTGATAGTGTGGAGCAGGAAGTGATGGTGCAGGTTCGCCTTCCCTCTCAGACGCGTTTGGATGATAAAAAAGTGCAGATAAAAGTGTCAGGGGGGGAAGCCAGTTTGTTTTGGGTCAGAGAACACACTGAAAGTTCCAAGAGGATGCTCGAGAGTGCGGAGCAGATTTGGGTTGTGACATCAGACATCCGGGTGTGGCCGAATATCTCCATCGGTACGTGTGTGCTCTTTTTAACGTGGGAACGTGCTCTTGCGCTGCTCACTGTCAGGACGACAGAAGATCACAACACAAAACAACACGCGCAGAAATGCTTGGAAAGGAAGGACGTTTTGGATCTGCAGTGTCAAATTTCCTAATAATCGTAGCAAATACAGTGGGGCAAAAAAGTATTTAGTCAGCCACCGATTGTGCAAGTTCTCCTACTTAGAAAGATGAGAGAGGTCTGTAACAGACCTGCAACTTCTTCTTTAAGAATCTCTTCTGTCCTCCACTCGTTACCTGTATTAATGGCACCTGTCCACAGCCTCAAACAGTCAGACTCCAAACTCAAACATGGCCAAGACCAAAGAGCTGTCGAAGGACACCAGGAAGAAAATTGTAGACCTGCAGCAGGCTGGGAAGAGTGAATCTACAATAGGCAAGCAGGATGGTGTCAATAAATCAACTGTGGGAGCAATTGTAAGAAAATGGAAGACATACAAGAACATTGACAATCTCCCTCGATCTGGGGCTCCACGCAAGATCTCATCCCATGGGTAAAAATGATCATGAGAACGGTGAGCAACAATCCCAGAACTACACAGAGGGACCTGATGAAGGACCTGCAGAGAGCTGGTCAGTGAGAGCATTGAAGATGGAACATGGCTGGGTCTTCCAGCATGACAATGATCCCAAACACACTGCTTGGCCAACGAAGGAGTGGCTCCATAAAAAGCATTTCAAGGGACTTTCAACTCCCTCCACAAATGTGTGGAGGGAGTTGAAAGTCCGTGTTGCCCCAAAACATCACTGCTCTAGAGGAGATCTGCATGGAGGAATGGGCCAAAATACCAGCTACAGTGTGTGCCCAGCTGGTGAAGACTTACAGGAAACGTTTGACCTCTGTCATTGCCAACATAGGTTATGTTACAAAGTATTGAGTTGAACCAAATTTATTGACCAAATACTTATTTTCCACCATAATTTACAATTAAATTCTTTAAAAATCCTACAATGTGATTTCCTGGATGCTTTTTCTCATTTTGTCTCTCATAGTTGAAGTGTACCTATGATGAAAATTACAGACCTCTCTCATCTGTCTAAGTCGGAGAACTTGCACAATCAGTGGCTGACTAAATACTTTTTTGCCCCACTGTAACTGCAACGGGAAATGAAATGAATTGACTGCCACTTTTAGGGAACTCTGCTCTGATGAGATGCTGGGTGCTGATAACACACATGGAACGCTTCGAGAGGGGCACATGCCTCTTTCATTAATTCCCCTCGTCTCAAAATTACAGTCCACAATTAACTGGCAGACTTCAGAAATTAAGTTCATCCGCAAATGGCGACGACGGATCAGATTAGAGGCGATGATGAAATGGAAGGGTTTGAACCCAAACGCTGTGCCAGATCCGGCCCAAAATCTGCTTCCACTCATCCCATTAGTGTGTGCGTGTGTGCGATGTATAAAGCTTAATAAAGTGCTCTGTGATCTGATTGGCAGCCCGTCCCTGCCGGCTCTTGATTGGCAACTGCCGTCCTGCTCGGGTCCCTACAGCCTACAGATCGAGGTGCAGCCCAAATCTCACCACCGTGCCCACTATGAGACGGAGGGCAGCCGGGGCGCAGTGAAGGCCCTGTCAGGGGGGCATCCGGTCGTACAGGTATGGCAGTCTTCCTAACTCAAGCTCTATGCCACTTCCTATTTCTGCTGATATAGGGTCAGTTATAAAGAGAATTCAGGGTGAACACCCCATGCCGTTGGGTGTTTATTCACAGGTCTCAGAACATATTTGTTAATAAGTAATCATTTATTAAAATCATTTTGGCCCAGCTTGTGATTTGATTTTGTAAAAGAGGTGTGTTTACATTATTTTCTATTATTTTATTCAATGTTTTATTCATTTATGGTGTTGTCTTATACTCTTTACTCTTTAATTACATTTTATCTAATATATTAGTCTACATATATTTTCTCATTAATATATTATTAAATATGTTCTCTCTACTTTTTTTAGCTTTTGTTTATTTAAGCTATTACCATAACTTATTAATTAGGTAACTTAGTTTAATTCTTATGTATATCATTTAAGCCGTTCAAGGAGGCTGGGTTCCTTTTTGAATCTTGTTCCTCCCAAAGTTTCTTCCTTATAATGTTTAGGGAGTTTTCCTTGCCACTGTCACCCTAGCTCAGTTAAAGCTCTGGGCCTAGATAGTTGCATAGTTGTTTTGAGACAATGCTCCACTATAAAAAAGTGCTATAGAAATAAATCTGATTTTGACTTTGTTTTAGTACTACAATTACAGGTAAAGAAATGCTTTATGGCTGTGACTGCCTCTTTGTTGATTTTTTTTTGTACCCTGTGCTTCAGAGTAACAGAAAGAGAGAGAGCGAGAAATGAAGAGAGTGTGTGTAGTTGTGAGTGACAGCTTGGTGTGTATTTTATTAATGGTCCATGAAGACCCTAGTCAATCATCTACACGACTTGTTAGGAACAAATTGTGGTGGCGCATATTGGCACAATTACCGCGGCATGAGAGCGCCACCACTTATTATTGTGCTTGGCAGGCATCGAAGGACCCACGTCACTTTCACCTGCATCACCTAAAACCAGCCTGGGGCCAGACTACACCTGTGCTATAACTCCATTCTCGCTATACCCGAGGTGGAAAGAGCAGCACTGTGTGTGTCTGAGTGGTTGCAATTGTTGCCGCGAAATCAATAATGTAAAATGTTCAGACGCAGACTCGCTGGCGCGCTGCTGCTGCCGTCTCTTGGTAAAGCCTATAGTCGATGCGTTGCAGCTGTTTTCTGAACCCTTATTTTTCTCGAACATGGGCACTTTCACTTCCCAGCACAGCTGCTGCCGCCCAGTCGGTTTCAAACCTAATTCATCAACTCTCTGGTGTTATTTATAAGCCATTTCCTCCTCACCAAAAACTCATGTCTCCACGATGAAGGCCAATTTGTTCACACGTGTCTGCGTGGAGGTCGACGCTAACCAGAGGGACTTGTCACGCTCCTGCCGTTCTGAGCTGGACCAGGCTGAGCTCAGGCTCTAGAGATCTAGACTATCTAAATATGAGGGAACAAAAAATGACTGTACTCTTACCATTATATAATCTGCATTCATCTTTTGGATGGTTGTCATATATAGTGAAGGTTAGAGTACCAGGGTAAAATTCCAATCTGATCCACGTTCACATGTCTGATAACTCCAGATCTCCAGATCTGTCGACTTTTGTAGTATTTAAATGCATTTGAATGGTATTCAGCCTAGACTTTTATACTGGCACATTACTAGAAGAGGTATGGTCTTATTCAAATGTATTGGAACCCCTGGTCTGGTCAAATGACTCGTTTGTTGATCACATAAATTAAACTAGCAGCTCTGGTGGCTTGGTGATAAGAGCCAGCTGCTGGAAGTGACAGTTTGAGGACTTTTATGGGACCTTTAGATGGACTGGTGCCTTGTCCAGGGTGTAGGCTGTCCCTGCGACCCTGACCAGGCGAAATGGGGTTAAAATGGGGCCATAGGTGGCAAAACTTTGCCATAGAATGAACTAAGATTGTAAACTGTTAAATACTGGATCAGATTTGATCTGGTTACTGTAAGGACAGAAGGGATTATGATAGGTTTGGGCACCAGTGGTCTGGTAAAGCCTTTTGTTCATTCTCTAGATAAAACGTAACACTTTGTATGTAAGAAACAAATGTAAATGGCAAGTTTCTAAAAGAAAAGAGGGTGCAAAAGTTTTGTCCAGGTGATCCTGTGGTGTTTAAGTTTTCAGATCTTAACTAGTGTGTTCTGGGTTTATTATTTAGGGTTGTTCCTGCAGAGTTAAAGATGTAAATCTACTAATTTGTACCAGGGGTTTCAAACTGTTGCATTAGACATATTGGAAGGGAAAATTTTGGGACTGGGAAATCACTAGAGCATACTTTTGAGTTGTTTTGAAGGAAACCTAAGTAGGTTGTCTATGAACTTTACCTCTGACTTTGTCCAGCCCAGAAATGGGGACATTCAGAAGAGCTGATTACAGATCACATTTTTTTGCATTCACATTTTTATGGGTGCTGTTGATGTGTACAGATGGAGTCAATTAGTTTGATTTGCACAGTGTGACTAGTTTCATAGAGAAAAATGAGCTGAACCTTGTCCTTGCTCTGATTTAATGCCTTAGCCATTCCAGTTTGGGTGAGATGTGGAGTTTTCATCAGATTTGTCACCCTGAGGCCTCTCAAGAAGACAGCAGTAGCTGGAGCGATGCTCTCTTGATAAAGTTAGACAAGCTTCAGCTTAGTTCTGATTCGGCTCTCCTCTGTGTTTGGGCAGAATGGACTGTATATGTGGCTCATCGCTGCTTTCTTTGCCTGGAGATGTTCAGAGCATGCTTCAGAAGGCAGGGCAGTAATGAAGAGCAGGATTTGGGTGGTTATATGGCAGCCATGGAGAACGGTAACGTGGCGGCTGAGGGTGTGGGGCACAGGGAGTCATCAGTGAGGCAGCTGGGGCATGGCAGAGCTTCTATCCTTCTGGGACTTTCTGCTTCCTGCTGATTAAGGACCCCAGGCACCAGTGGTGCCCCTGAGGCGAGCAAGGTAGTGCATAGGAGGCAGAGGGAATCAGAGGAGTTCCACATCCCAGCTGATGCTCCAGCACCGGGGCTCCTGGGGCGCTGGCCTGAATGCTGGTGTCATTTCTGGTGAGGCAGGGATCTGTCAAATGTGCTCACAATTCAGTCCTAGTCATTCAATTTCATGCACCGTTGATCATTTTGGGGCTGCCCCAAAGGTGCCTATCCTGGTTACCCTCACACTTTGGAGTCTGCTGGAACTTGGAGAGCGCCTGCACTCCAGGCTGGTCTGCTGTTTCTCTGCAGCTGGCATGCTCATTAGTTATCATCGAAGCTCTGCCGTAATGAGCCGAGGTGTTTTTCTAAGACGGCTGCTGCAGAATACACAAGCTCCCTTTGTTTAGGAAAATTTCTTTCGTGGAGGTGACATCACTCTCCCTCTCCACCACACCACTACCAGACTGGGAACCGAGGCGAGAGATGCCCTACGCTAATGGAAATCTCATCACTTCTGATGCAAATGACCATTCCCGTTCATCTACGCCATTCTCCATTTCTAAATTGACCCTCAAGCCACTTTTTAAAAATTGTCTTACCCCTGCCAAACACAACACCATTAGGAGGGGGATGTCCGCCTGTGGAAAAGGCTGCACCGAAGCTACGGCCAACATCTACACAATGGTTTTCTGAGATCTTGTGGGAAAATGTCCAGGTCTACCTCTGGGAGAGGGAGCACCTCAAGACTGATGGGTTTTCCAACAATTTGGAATTGGTATCTAAAGTGCTTTCCAAAGTTGAATCACACAGAATGGTGTTTCTTGCGTATTAAAAAGCGATCTGTAACCCTGAGTGAAACCCTACATGTGTTTATCTGGTTTGACGTTTGCCTGCATAACAACACCGAGTCTTCTCCACTAAAGGCTGATGAGATTGGAGCGCAGTCCTGAGACCTTCTAGGTCCTTCTCAAGATCAGCCCACAGGTCTTTAATGAGGTTTACAATCTATGCCATCAATGTGTACCAGGTATGCCTGAGGACACATTTTCATGGCTACGTTGTTTAGGGATCCCAATCCCTTATAGATGCTTTTCAAATCATATCTGTAAGAGATGCGGAGTTTTCTGTTTCTTGTCATGATTTTGTGTAAGAAACAGAATACATCTTGGTTTCATGAACGTGACAGCTGAATTATAATTTCGTCTGTGCAAAAAAATGAACTTGTGAGTAATTATCGTCCCATGTTGCTTATGTAAAGATCCATTAAACACCCCTGGCCAGAGTTCCTTTGCATGGAGGAGCTCCCCTTACTCAAGACCTTGGTATTGGGAAACCACTAATTGCAGCTGTGGAGTTAGTCAAAGAATGCAACGCGACGGCAACATTTTCATCTGTCTGAGATGAGGACCGCAGATTTATGAGGTAAGGCATCGCTGACTGCTGTTTAGATCACGGAGCGCGGAATCCTGCACACGTCAGTGTGTAGCCTTTGGCAGGGCTCTCGGGTACTGAGAAGTTCTTTTAAAGCTATCAATTTATACAGAGCTTATGATCTCTATGATCTCTGGTCTAGACATGAGCCCTGCACCCTGAAGGTTGGCTCACGATTTGGGTTTTAATACCCTCTCGAAAAAGCGACACCAAAGGGGCCAAACACAACATAGCCACTTACAGATGTTGAGCAAACACAGTGTGGACCAGGAGCGAGTTAATAAAGTACAGAAGACTGTTGGTAAGAAGATGGGTGTTGGTTTAATATGGTGTGGAGAGGCCTTGCTGACTAACTGTCAGCACCTGGGAGCAAACACAATAATAGGAAGAAGTCTAAGCCCCCCTCTTGCTTTCTCTTCAGAGTTGCTCCCTCGCTCATTCCCCCTCTCCCCCTCCGCACGCCACGTGGACTACAGCAGTCATGACATTCTTACTTACCGCAGTGAAGAGCATGAGCCAGACAGTGGAGGGCAAGAACCAGAGAGACAGTAAAGGAATAAAGAGAAAGTGGAAAAGGTAATAGAGAGATCACAGGCAGCACTTAGTTTAGTATTGCTCTCGGATGATACCACACATCAGCCTCTCATTTCCATAAACAAATGTGCCCATTGCAAATCCTGGAACTTGCAGCAGGACTGTTTCTAGGGAAGCTGGCTCATTACTAGCAGGCTGCAGGAAGACTTTATATGTCGTATTAGTCACGGGAGTAAGAGCACATTTCTACCTACTACTGCTAACAGTTCTATTTATGTAGCGCTGTTCTCAAAGTCACTTCAGTTTGGTTTGTTTTATTCATATTGAAAGAGTCACTTTTACAAAGCAGCCAGAGGCAACAACTAGGAAGAGAAGTTCTGAGAGCCCTTGTCTAGCTGAATGCAAGCAGAATCCACTAGTGTTGTGAATAAGAGTGGTGACAAGAAGCGCATCCTTTAAAACCCTTATCAAAACACAGAATTAAAGATACAATAAACAGAATATCTCTGCTGTCATGGAGCCCAAGCATAACTGCTTAGCATAGGATTGTCGCTTTAGATGAAAACATCTATCATATGACTGAATGGATAGAGCTTAACATTGCATTTTAGCTTCTGGTGAAATGAACAGTGGAGTCTCTTCAACAAAAGGGTCACTTCCAGAATTTTTTTGCATCCGAGTCAATACAGCTTCTGCAGGTCGAATTTGAGATATTTTAATGTAAAATGGGTGGCACAGTGGTGCAGCGGTTAGCGTGGTTACCTCCCAGCTCCATTGTCCTTGCCTTTTATAGAGGGACAACTGAAAGACCTTACATTAGAAGTGTCAGGATACGAACCAGGGAGGCTCAGCATCGGTGCTGTACCCGCTGAGCCACTGTAGTTTGAGTTAGTGGTCGACCGATATGGCTTTTGGTATGACCAATATGTAAGGCCAACATCACATTTTTAAAACTAATAATAACTGATAAAACTAGTAATAATAAAATGACATAAAATTACTGAACTTAAATGAGCATATTTAAGCTATAAATGCATTGCCTCTTTTGCACTCTTTTTTTTTTTTTTTAGAAATCAAAAATAAAGAAAGTTTTATTGCAGTTTGAGCTGCAAGTTGAAATGCAGGAAAATACAGTTTCTATGCATTTTCTCCACTATTTTTGAATATCAGCCTTGTAAGTACAGATATCGGCCGATGCCGAATATCTCAATGGTCTATCACTAGTTTGTGTCCTGGCTCTGGGGAGGGGATGGTAGTCTCCCTGATTGTGCATTCTGTCTGCTGTGTGATACAGAGGGCCAAAAAAGTATTTAGTCAGCCACTGATTGTGCAAGTTCTCCTACTTAGAAATATGTGAGAGGTCTGTAATTTTCATCATAGGTACACTTCAACTATGAGAGACAAAATGAGAAACAAATCCAGGAAATCACATGTAGGATTTTTAAAGAATTTAATTGTAAATCATGGTGGAAAATAAGTATTTGGTCACCTACAAACAAGCACGATTTCTGGCTTTCACAGACCTGTAACTTCTTCTTTAAGAAGCTCTTCTGTCCTCCACTCGTTACCTGTATTAATGGCACCTGTTTGACCTCATTATCTGTATAAAAGACACCTGTTCATAGCCTCAAACAGTCAGACTCCAAAATCAACCATGGCCAAGACCAAAGAGCTGTTAAAGGACACCAGGAAGAAAATTGTAGACCTGCACCAGGCTGGGAAGAGTGAATCTACAATAGGCAAGCAGGTTGGTGTGAATAAATCAACTGTGGGAGCAAGTGTAAAGATATGGAAGACCTACAAGACCATTGAAAATTTGTGGAGGGAGTTGAAAGTCCGTGTTGCCCAGTGACAGCCCCAAAACATCACAGAGGAGATCTGCATGGAGGAATGGGCCAAAATATCAGCTACAGTGTGTGCCAACCTGGTGAAGACTTACAGGAAATGTTTGACCTCTGTCATTGCCAACAAAGGTTATGTTACAAAGTATTGAGTTAAACTTTTGTTATTGACCAAATACTTATTTTCCACCATAATTTACAATTAAATTCTTTAAAAATCCTACAATGTGATTTCCTGGATTTTTTTTCTCATTTTGTCTCTCATAGTGTACCTATTATGAAAATTACAGACCTCTCTCCTGTCTAAGTAGGAGAACTTGCACAATCAGTGTCTGACTAAATACTTTTTTGCCCCACTGTATCTCAGTTCCTCCAGGTTATGCCCCAGTCCCCGAACCTTTGTTATCTGCGTTTGTTGAGCAGCCTCGCCAGGGGCTTCCACCTTCAGGGTTTTAGAGTTGTAGGTCTGTGGTAGTGCAAGCAGGCAATAAATTGAATGTGAAAAGTGCAAACAGGACTGCATTTTTTGCTTTTCCAGGTGTTCAGTGTTTACAGTAATGTCTCAGCACTTCTTTGACTTGTAACAAATGGCAAAAATATGTAATCTGACCAGGGGTGACTGAACGTTTGTAACCTTTAAGCTGTGAACGTCTTATTTACACTCATGGCAGCTTAAAACCTGCCATTTCATAGAAAGCATCTCCACGTTTGCAGGAGCGAGTGAATGAGAGCACATATGGTATAAGCATCTTGGAGGTCTCCCCTAAGGGGACAAACCACGTTCCTTTACTGTCAGGAAGAGCAGTATCACTATGAGTTACCTGACCTCATTCATCTCCTCGCCTCGCACATGAGGTCACTCCTGCTTCGAAGACCACAAAGAACGCTGAGCTGATGCGTGGGCCAAAAAGACCGGAGTAAATATAGCAAGAATGAGTGCACATTGTGGAAGAAAAAAATGGCTCGGCACTAAATAAAAGGTCATTTTCTGATCAGGTCCATAAAAACATGTTCCACGTTTGCACTTGGTAGCACACGCGCCTGAAGCTAATTAACTGCGGTGACATGGCGAGTAAAATATAATAAGCGGAGCGAGAGCTGTGGTGAGATCACCTTGGAGATAAAGTGTTCTCTTGAGAAGCCAGGACTTCAAGAAGCCCCTGACCCTGGCGTGCTCTGTTGATGACTAGCATATGTGACTAGCGCTCAGGGTCAGCACAGCTGCTAAAACTCTGTGGGGAGACCGAGCGGTGTGGATAGATCACCAGCCAATGTTCAGTGAAATCTGTCATTTTAAAGCATCAGTCAGCAAGATTCATTTGATATCGCATTCATCCTGAGTGCCATTACTCAACCTGCACGCCTGTGCACGTATAGAACATGTATGATAGTTCCTCACAGTACCTCATGCACCGAGTTTAGAAAATGGACTCGCTGCAGTCACCTCATGACTTGTGGTATGAGTACTGCTAACAGAAGCCGAGTGGAAGCATTTGTGCATTGGATGCAGGCACATGTACACAATCCCTATCCATAACAATTATACCATACAGCATAACAGTGTCTTTTTGACTAGTATCCTACATTACTGTGCAAAAGCTGTTTAGCAATGGTCTAATCAAAGTCAGATTTACTTCTATAGCGCTTTCTACAGCAGAGCATTGTCTCAAACCGGCTTTACAATTATCTAGGCCCAAAACCCTAATTGAGCAAGCCTGGGGTGACAGTGGTGAGGAAAAACTAAAATGTTATAAGGAAGAAACCTTGAGAGGACAAAGACCCAAAAACTGACCCAACCTACTCCATTCCACTGATCTTCATTCCAATTTTTGTGAGCCTTTTCATTCCCCTTATGAAAGAGTGGTTTCTTGGCTGCTACCCTTCTAAAAAGACCATTCCTGATCAAGCTTCTTCAGACAGTAGAACGGTCACCTTGGCATCCAGCTGAAGCTGCCCGATGAGCTGTTTTGCTGATGTATAATGGGAGGTGACACTAAATACTTGCCACTGTAGCCTATAGAAGCTGTAGAATTAGTATTTTCTTTTTCAGAGTGTTTTTTAATGCTGCATACCAATTTCCTGTAGTTTCTGACTGTTTTCTAATAAATAGACTGAGAATTCATTATATTCGTTATATATGGCCATTATACCTTGGCATATCTAAGCTAGTGGTGGCTTAAGACTTTTGCCACTACAGCGCAATGTGGTAAGTCCGTTGACAATTTTTGTCTGTTTTTAATGTCTCACAAATGACTGGCATAAAAAAATCACTCGTGATGTTAGGAGAGGTTGCTAGGTCCTTGTTTTTCAGCAAACGTGGCTACTTAAACTTTGTATTAAGAGTTATTATAGTTGTATTATATAGTTTCACTTTCCATACCTGCTTAATCCAATACTGGGTCATCAAGGGCCGAACCGGAAGCACAGGGTGCCAGTCCATTGCAGGTCACATCACTCAAACTGTGACACTTTTTAGAGATGCCATTGACCTTATGTATGTGTTTGAAATGTGGGAGGAAACTCATGCAGACATGGGGAGAACATGCAAACTCCACACTGTTCAGGACTCTGTTCAGGTCTATGAAGCTGTACACACTTTCTATAAATGCTTACTCCTATCAAAGCCTTTGACACTTGAGACCTGGTGTTTGTTTTTATTACTTCTTACCTAATTTATACTTCATGACAGATCGGTCTCTTCCTCTGTATCCCAAAGCTTTTTTGGTTAATTATTTGCGTTCATTTACAGTAGGTGCTTAATTCAGAGCAAATCTGAACTACATTAACTACATTAAAGTGTAGTTTCAGTAGTTATCGCCTTTCCACCTTATTAGATACTGATCTTATGCGTTCTAATGAAGACGTACCAATGAGAGAGTTGAGATTTAGGGCTTTGAGTTGTTTTTCACCATGCGTCTCAAAGAAACTCACTGGTATAGTTTCCCTCAATTTCTCCTGGCTCCCCCCACAGAGAGGTAATTACATAAACATTAATCACATAGGCATTAATCAGATTATGTCATCAGCTACATGTGGTCTGCATTCTGTTCGATGACTCAGTCTCTTAAATAAGCCTGGCCTTTGTTATTCGGTTTGACAATTTTAACATTTGTTCACTGAACAAACCTTCATGAAGCTCGGACCTGGAACTGAACATGCTCAGTAAACGATGACAGTCGGATTACCCACCTGGACTTTGTTTTGACAGCTCTTTCATATTTTCTTGCTGGTGAGTTTTCAGACGTTTGTCGGAGCTCCTCAGAGAGCTTCTGGTCTTGGCGTTTTCCTTTTCAGGAGCAATCCAGATGCCCACCCACAGTGCAGAGAATCTAGCAGACTAAGAGATCGGTTTACTCAAAGGCTTTTGGTCCTACCAGTCCATTATGGATGTACCAAAACCATCTGCCAGCCAAGTTCACAGATCTCATGAATAACTTCATTCAAGATAAAGCAAAGCCTTAGTGCTGATGTTTGGTCTGCTGAAGGCCACCAAGCGCAAGAATATGCAAGCAAGCCAAATAATGCATTTTCCTTTTTTATGAGAGCTGCTTATAAACAGGATTTGGATTTTTATATGTTTCAGATGTTCTCTGCACAAAGTTTGTGGTCTGTATTTATATAGGAAATTGCCAAGGTATGAGTGAAATCTGTGCTTGATGAACATCATTCCAAAACCTTATGAAGTTGGTTTCTACTTGCTCCTGTAAGAGCTTTTTTTTTTTGCTTGTATTTAACCACAAGAGCATTGAGGTCCAACGTTGGGACATAAGGTTTGGCTCAAAGTTGGCATTCCAGTTCATCTCAAGGATATTGAGCTGGTTTGCGGTCCTATGCAAGCCAGTCAAGTTTTTTAAAGGCCGCAAATCATATCTTACATTTTTTATTTGTAAACTTTAGCAGATGCCCTTACACAGAAGGACTAATTATTGCCTTGGACCTTGCTCAAGGGTCCAAGAGTGGCAGCTTGGCAGAGCTGAGATTTGGACTCAGCCTTCTGATCAGTAGTCCAGAGCACTGAGCAGCCCCTATTCTCTAAACTCCCTGGAAGGAAGAACCAGAAATCTTTATTCCATTATTCCTCCTCCACCAAACTTCACAGATGGCCCCCTAATATCAGCAAAACCTAAATTCTGCTGTCACACCTCCAGATCTCATCCCTCCAAAGTCCTCTACGTTTCTAACCCAGCAGCACCGACCTAAAGTGGCTGCCACTTACTGTACTCCTGAATAATGGATTCTATCTTTGTATAACGACCATTTGTTCCTCGTTCCTATGCTGAAGTGGTTTTTATTGGCTTGTACAAGAGCTAAGTGGTAACCAGAGAGACAGGAAGTGGTACCTGTTTGAAGCGCTTTCAGCTCAGCGTGGCTCTGACGCTGGCATGGGCCCAGAGCATTGTCAGCAATAATGTAACTCCTAACCGGCATTCCTCGCTGTGGCAGAAGGTCCTCAAGGCAGCATTATGGAGACCAGTGGCATACATATGGAATTCATGATGGCTCAGAAATGCTGCCATCGCCAAAATAAAACCATAAATGGGCTGTTTGTCATTTATGAGGATCTAAATAAACAAGTCAGTTTGGAGTAAAGGTTGGATCATATTTATTTTTTTCTTTTGATGTAAAATGTTAGCTCTCTGCATTTGCTTCTCTGAAATGAGTACACAGTAGATTATACTTAAACTCAGAGGTTTTATTAGTTGCAAGTTACTCTGGATGATGGCATCTGCTAAATGAATGAATGTAAATGTAAATAAACCAAAACACTAATATGTCAGCTTCAAAGACCTGGGTTACAGTCCTGGCTGCCTGTTTGCATGTTCTCCTCCATGTCTGCATGAGTGTCCTCCAGTATCCCGGTGTGAGTGAGTGAGTGTGTGCATGTCCTGCATTAGACTGATGCCATGTCTAGGTGTGGTTCCTGCCTTGTGCTACTGGTTAGGCCCTAGCCGCCTGCGACCATGAATGGGATTACGTGGGTCTGGAAAGTGAGTGACTGACTAAAGTGTGAAACATCACCAACTTCGTCACAGAATCACTTTCACAGCTTAAAAAGGCTAACATTTATTTTAAAATAGGTGGCTCGGTGGGTATCACCTCACAAGGAGAATGTCCTGGGTTCAATCCCAGGTGGAGTGGCCTGACTCCTTTGTCCGTGTGGGTTTACTCTGGGCACCGCGGTTTCCTCCCACAGTCCAAAAACATGCTTTAGCTTAATTGATGTGTCACTAGTGTGTGTATGAGTTTGTAAGTGTGTGCTCTATGATGGATTGTGTCCTGGCTTGTGCCCTCTGTCGCCAGCTAGGCACCGGTTCTCCCAAGACCCTGTCCAGGATAAAGCAAATAAGCTATTATGCAAATGAAGCTTATTTCAAGTACTTTGATATAATTTGACTGTTTCACCTTTCATTTATTGCTTTTACAGGGTCATAAAATAAATACTACATGGTTCTGGATTGTGATGAATTGATTCATGCTTTGTGAAGGGTTACCAGGATAGACATTAAAATAATCACTCTGGTTGCACAATTTGCTTGATTTCCACTGAGTGTGTAGCCTCTATTTCTCCAAGCGTATTGTTTTTATAGCAGAATTTCCCAAAAGGGTGATGGAAGCCAATCTCTTTGCTCTGGACTTTGAAGTAGATCAAAATCATCTGAGGATCCCTCAGCGACCAGGAGGAAATTTTCTAATTGGCCAATCTAGGTTAAAGGTGATGTGGCCCGCTTACAGTTTGGGGAAACTAGCACAGCATGTAAGCCACACTGAGGCTATCATCAAGCCACTGTAGCAGTGAGCTCTAATGATTCAGCTCTGAAGAGTTTTAATGGTGGGCTTATTTTAAGTGTGAGTTTTGTGGTTCAGGGTTTTGTGGTTCACTCAGTCCCCTTTGTTGTTCCACTAGCTCTATGGCTATATGGAAAGTGAGCCGCTGACGCTTCAGCTCTTTATCGGGACGGCAGACGACCGGCTGCTTCGACCACATGCTTTTTACCAAGTCCACCGCATCACGGGCAAGACCGTGTCCACTGCCAGCCAGGAGGCCATGCAGTCCAACACAAAGGTGCTGGAGATTCCACTGCTCCCCGAGAACAACATGAGAGCCATGTGAGTTTGGCCGAAATTCTACTCTTTATTTATTTACCTGATATACTAACAATATGTTCACATTATAACCATATTAACTTATATTCTCATGCACATGTTTGTTACCTTTGTTTGCTGCCATAGATGTAGAACATCTTTCATCAAAGTCATTTATGCAGTTCCTGATCATGATAAATTACAGTGGGGGGAAAAAAGTATTTAGTCAGCCACAGATTGTGTAAGTTCTTCTACTTAGATAGATGAGAGAGGTCTGTAATTTTCATCATAGGTACAATTCAACTATGAGAGAGAAAATGAGGAAAAAAATCCAGGAAATCACATTGTAGGATTTTTAAAGAATTTAATTGTAATGTATGGTGGAAAATAAGTATTTGGTCAATAACAAAAGTTCAAAAGTTTCCCAGAGGTCTGGAGACTGGCTAGGCCACTCCAGGACCTTGAAATGCTTTTTACGGAGCCACTCCTTCGTTGCTCGAGCGGTGTGTTTGGGATCATTGTCATGCTGGAAGACCCAGCCATGTTCCATCTTCAATGCTCTCACTGATGGAAGGAGGTTTTGGATTAAAATCTCACGATACATGGCCCAGTTCATTCTTCCCTTAACACGGATCAGTCATCCTGTCCCCTCTGCAGATAAACAGCCCCAAAGCATGATGTTTCCACCCCATGCTTCACAGTAGGTATGGGGGTTCTTGGGATGCAAACATCAGCATTCTTCTTCTACCAAACACGGCGAGTTGAGTTTTTACCAAAAAGTTCTATTTTGGTTTCATCTGATCACATGGTATTCTCCCAATCCCTCTTCTGGATCATCCATATGCTCTCTGGCAAACTTCAGAAGGACCTGGACATGTACTGGCTTAAGCAGGGGGGCACGGCTGGCACTGCAGGATCTGAGTCCCTCTCGGCGTAGTGTGTTTACTGATGGTAGCCTTTGTTACTTTTGGTCCCAGCTCTCTGCAGTCATTCATCTCAGGGTCTCTCCGTGTAGTTCTGGGATTTTTAACTCACAGGATGAGATCTTGTTGTGGGTCCCCAGATCGAGGGAGATTATCAATGGACTTGTATGTCTTCCTTTTTCGTACAATTGTTCCCACAGTTAGTTTATTCAAACCAACATGCTGCCTATTGTAGATTCACCCTTCCCAGCCTGGCGCAGGTCTACAATTTTCTTCCTGGTGTCCTTCGACCGCTCTTTGGTCTTGGTCATGGTTGAGTTTGGAGTCTGACTGTTTGAGGCTGTGGACAGGTGTCTTTTATACAGATAACGAGGTCAAACAGGTGCCATTAATACAGGCAATGAGTGGAGGACGGAAGAGCTTCTTAAAGAAGAAGTTACAGGTCTGCGAGAGACAGGAATCTTGCTTGATTGTGGGTGGGACCAAATACTTATTTTCCACCATGATTTACAGTTAAATTCTTTAAAAACCTTACAGTGTGATTTCCTGGATCTTTTTTTCTCATTTTGTCTCTCATAGTTGAAGTGTACCTATGATAAATTACAGACCTCTGTCATCTTTCCAAGTAGGAGAACTTGCACAATCAGTGGCTGACTAAATACTTTTTGCCTCACTATATATTTTTAAGTAAAAAGTATATTTTAATAAGGGATCAAATGCAGAGGCTGTGTAGTTAATACTAGGTCAAAGCTTCCCTCCTTTTTCACATTTTCTCTGTAGAGATTCAACTCTCAAATCTTTGTGATATATGAATGCAGTGATCCTGATTATTCCTGAGCCAATATCAGATGGTAAAATAGTGGTGGAACAGATTTTCCACAAGTTTAATTCTATGCTATCAATGCAAACGATGTTAACTGAAGCAAAAAGGACTGTGTCTAAATGTAATACTCTTCAAAGGTCATTAAGTTTACGAGATTTTAAAGAACTAGGCAGCTGATGCTTACAGAGAGTCACAGTTTCAAAAAGTATAAATCATATTAATATTTCATTGTCAGAAAGAGAGGTAGAAATGCTTAGGATTATCTTCATATTATTGTACAGTGAGACCCCAATTCTGCATTGAAGCCTAATCTTTGCTCCTACACATTCTTCCATGGATTTCCTGCTTCCTGCTCGGTAGGAGTTGTAGGTCACGGAGCTCCGGCGTCCCCCGGGCTCACACTCGGCACACTATCCAGCCAGCAGCACTTCTGGCCTGGCGTCCCTTCTCTTCAGCTTTTCTGGCTCCCATCCCAGGAGCTTTGGAGAAGAAGGAATAAGGCATCAAACCCAGACGTTACATAATGTTCCTTACCTCCAAATGTCTCCTTTTCTGTTGTTTTTATGGGTAGAATACAATTTGTTGAATTTTGCTGGCTAACAACGTGGTTTCCAGTGTGTACTTACCCAATCGTCTAGTCGGAGTAATCAGTAATCTAAATTGTTCCATCTGAAGTACAGTAGCTCTGTAGAAATGACACAGACCAATTGAATAGGTAACTCGATTACCTGTTGCCACATCCTGATGACCTGATAAGCCTTAACCAGAAATGTTTACCAATATGTTGGAGCAGTGTGGGTGATTGCTCTGCTCCCAATCTCAAACAGGAAGCTGTGGGCTGAAGACTTTTTCTCTTTAAAGGCCAGCGCCTGTGGAGGCTTGCTGATGTGCTCTTTCCATCTTTAAATTGTCTGTAGATGATAAGACCAAGGGCAGTGCTTTCCTCCCAGTCCAGGAGACCTTAGTAACCCAAATCTGGTCCACCATACAATCCGTACACCATTTTAAGTCGTGCTTATGTTTAGCGAAGTGTTTCTAAATATGATTCTCTAAAATTGCTTTAACAGAACAGTTCTTAAATGTCCATCAAACAAAATGTTGGCATGCGATGACTGCCCTGTTGCCCCATAAGTGCCTTCATCCTATTGAAAATAATTTCCTACGTGTCTTGATGGATTAAAACATACAGCATGTGCATACATATTAAGCAACACAGCATTTCTCAGAACTGCTTCAAACGCTTCATTCATTCATATTCTGTACCCAGTTAATCCAATTCATGGTCACAGTGGCCTGGGGCCAATCTGGCAGCACAGGGCACAAGTTGGAAACCTCCCTGGACAGGGCACCAGTCTATCGCAGGGCACAAGCACACACACAAACACACTCCTTACTCATGCTGAGACGGTATGAAGACACCAGATGACCTAACAAATGTCTTTTGAATGTGGGAGGAAACTCATGCAGACACGAGGAGAACATGTAAACTCCAAAGCAAGATGCTTCTTCAAACCAGATGCCAGATCTGTGCTTTACTCTGCGATGGAGTTCAGTTTTAACGCACAGGCCAGTCTTTATCCTGTTCTTTAAATTAATTATTGCATAAATGCTTTTTGTAAAGGAATATTGTAAAGGAATTTGGACTTTTGGCAGCTCTGGTTGAGAGGTGAATGCACAAGTTTTGGTATCAGAACAACAGAACTTACAGCAGTCCTTCCATTTGGGATAAAACCAATTATCCAGGGGCTTGATAATTATTAGACTAATTAAATTTGACACTAATTTCAGACCTTTGCCAAATGTCCCAAATTGAATACTGTTAACTAGCAAGTAAAAAAATAAGGCCACTATTAGACTTGGCATTCTATTGAATATTGTTAGTAACCAGTTTTTGACCCCAGCAAAGACTGCCCAACCCTCATCACCTCATCAGCTGATGGGTGGTAAATTCAAAATGCCTTTTCAGTAATCAGGCCTCAGATTTGGGGCGGCAGGTGGCACGATGGTGCAGTGATTAGCACTGTCGCTTCACAGCTCCGAGATCCCTGGTTCAAACTCTCTCTATCTATGCTGAGTTTGCATGTCCTGCCCGTGTCCACATGGGTTTACTCTGGTTTCCTCCCATATTCACACACACATATGTGTGTGTGTGTCTGTGTGTGTGAGAGTGTGTGTGCCCTGCGATGGGATTGGCACCTTGTCTAGGGCTGTTCTTGCCTTGCACCCTGTGCTGCTAGCTAGGCACCGGCTTTCCCACTGCCCTGACCAGGAATAAGCGAATAACAAAAAGAAAGAATGAATGATGCCTCAGTTTCCTCTGACATTCTTGCCACAATTCATGAAAGTAAATCAGAGCAGAAAAACAGTAAATAGGCAAGGAAGTCTGGATTTGAAGACACTGGGAGAATCCTGTAGACTCTGACAGTTTTTTTTTTTGTTTTTTTTTGGGGATTATGAAATAGATATGTGAAAACAAGCCGTTTTGTATCAGAGGTTGGAGGGCCCCACAATCCAAACGGAGTGTGCAACGTGAAAAGGGTGTCCCTAATAGGTCCTTGTCCACTTCTGAGCTAGATGAGGTCATTCTTTTCCCATCATTTTGCTCATTTCTAAGTTATATTGCTTAGAGAGGGAATTAACAGTGGAAAGCCCAATGCCATGGGTAGGAGACCAAACATGGTTGACTCTGGGTTGAATGGAAACCTCTGCCAACCCAGGTTGATGGCCCTTGTAGCCTCACAGTGCTTTATAGAGCATGATGGAGGACTGAGTAAAATTTCTTCCAAGAATCAAATTGCATGGCTTGAACTGATTTGACAAATTCATAAGACAATTACTGGGAATGTTATTTTCTCCAATTGACATGGGACACTCCTGCTTATTATGGTATTGCTTATGAATTCAAAGTTTCACTGGGTAAAGCAGAAGAGCATAGATTTGTGTAAAACTTGACATTTACCAAGTTCCAGGCACTTGGTCATGATGTAAAATAATTGCCAGGGCATGTCCTTAATGTATTCTCCACTATATATAAAAATACATTTATAAATGTATCTTTCTTTAAAAAGAACCTTGTTCCACAGTGAAGGAAAATACCCTGTGAGACAGAGTGGGTATGTGAGAGACTGAAACTCAGCCTGAAACACTGAAAATATGGCATTAGTTAGAGGGGCTGAAGCTGTAAATATTTGAATTGGTAGAAGTTCAGTTGACACAGGCTGGGTTCAGACACTAAACCAGCAGCTGGTGTGGTGTGAGAAAGAGCTTGGCTTCCAACATGCTTCTCTTCTGGAAACGACAATCCACCAGAGAAGTCCTAACTCCACTGACACCAGGGAGGCAATTATTCAACTAGAAGTCCTTATTCTAGAGTGTTAGTGTTCTGATTGGGATAGAAACTTCAATGAGTGCCCTTACAAAGCCCAGTATTGTAGAAGAGAGGGCTGAAGTCATTGCTAGTTATGACAAGCAGCCACTGCAGGCGCTGGTTCCATGGAGGTATTTTGGGAGTGGGCAGAGCTCTTGCTGAAATTTGCTCACTGGTACATTGTCCAGAAGGAAGCATGAGTTCTTGGGGCTGTTATAATTGGTTTTTAGAAGCTAAATCGGAGCCAATAGTCTGATTCATGAATACCATGTAGAACTGCTAAATATACTAAGGAGAAAAACTAAGCAGCGATTTTGATGTGCTATCCAAAAACATATGAAGCTGCAGCTAAGTCAGCATAAACACTAGGTTGATCAGATAATATATTGACCCCATACAGTGGAGTGAAAAGTGGAAAGCCCCTTCCTGATTTCCTTTTTTTTGCATGTATGTCACACTTGAGTGTTTCGGAACATCAAACTAATTTAAATATTAGTCAAGTAAACACAAGTAAACACAAAATGCAGTTTTTAAATGAAGGTGGTTGTTATTAAGGGAGAAAAAATCCAAACCTACATGGCCCAGTGTGAACAAGTGATTGCCCCCCCTTGTTAAAACTTAACTATGGTTTATCACACCTGAGTTCACTGTCTCTAGCCACACCTGTTCTCAATCAGGACATCATTTAAATAGAACCTGCCTGACAAAGTGAAGTACACCAAAAGATCCTCAAAAGCTACACATCATGCCGAGATCCAAACAAATTCAGGAACAATTGAGAAAGAAAGTCATTGAGATCTATCAGTCTGGAAAAGGTTTTAATGCCATTTCTAAAGCTTTGGGACTCCAGCGAACCACAGTGAGAGCCGTTATCCAAAAAATGGCGAAGACATGGAACAGTGGTGAACCTTCCCAGGAGTGGCCGGCCGACCAAAATCACCCCAAGAGCGCAGCGACGACTCATCCAAGAGGTCACAAAAGACCCCACAACAACATCCAAAGAACTGCAGGTCTCACTTGCCTCAGTTAAGGTCAGTGTTCACGCCTCCACCATAAGAAAGAGACTGGGCAAAAATGGTCTGCATGGAAGAATTATAAGACGAAAGCCACTGCTGAGCAAAAAGAACATTAAAGCTCGTCTCAATTTTTCCAGAACACATCTTGATGATCCCAAGACTTTTGGGAAAACATTCTGTGGACAAAAACAGGAAATCAGGAAGGGGGCAAACAGTTTTACACACCACTGTACACTAGAACTGGGAGTATTGTGGGTTCCATCCTTTTTCCAGCATAGTCTAGGATCACAGTTTCAGAACCTTTGGGAATTTGTAACTTCTCTCATTTGCATAGCATTGCATCCACTGATCTCCTTTTCCACTGCAGAATCGACTGTGCAGGGATCCTGAAGCTCAGAAACTCGGACATTGAGCTGAGGAAGGGCGAGACGGACATCGGTCGCAAGAACACTCGTGTCCGTATGGTGTTCCGCGTCCACATCAACCAGCCTAATGGCAGGACTGTGTCACTTCAGGTTGCCTCTAACCCCATTGAATGCTGTAAGTACACACCTAACACAGAAGAGTGGTTAGTGGTTGTGTTTGTTTAGCAGCTGAACGATGTGGTCAGTGGTGGTCCTATTCATGCAACTCCAGATGTACCAACCTGGTGTATGTGGAGTCAGTTTTTAATATGTAAGCTCAGCTCATTATGACTGGAGCACTACAACCCTGATGTTCTTCAAAACAAGTAGAGCCATCAAGATGTCATTCCCCATAATTATTTTTAATGCGTAAAGCTTGCTCTGCAGTCAGGGCAGACGCGCCACTGACTTCTGTCAATTAATAATTTTTCTTTATAGATAAAAACAATGGTATCTGTCGTGCACTTGTTTGGGTTCAAGAAAGACAGGGCAGCATAAGTAAATGCAAGCGAGGGAGTTTTATTTACATAAAGGGACATAGTGAACCAGAGAACAGCAGTATGCTAGGTGTTAATGCTCACAAGGGGGACAACAGCTAAAGCTAATAAAACATAAGCATGTGGGAAACTAAGTCAACATGAGATGAGACAGAGGTAGAACCAAGGAAAACAGCAAATGCTGGTTATGTTTTATTTATTTCATGTTTCTTTTTTCATCTTCATTTAATTCACATCTATTCCTGCATTTCAGGCCTGCAGCACATTCCGAAAAAAAGTTTGGTCGGTGGCAGTTTAGGATTTGCATATTTCTCCCTGTAAAATGCATAATATCAATAAATGATTTTCCAATCATTAAGTGACTTAGGAGTCATGGAGGGCAAGGGCACAAGTCTAAAGTCAAGACCTGAGATCTCCAGTCCTTCAGACAGGACTGCATGGGCAGGGATTACTTTGGCAAACCTATGTCAAGCACTAAATACATTCACAAATGGCACTTATGTTGCAAAACTGTAAAACAGAAGCCTTTGTCCATAAGCAGCGTCAACTTCTCTGGGCTCAGAGGAATCTGGGATGGACCATCACACAGTGGAAATGTGTATTGTGGTCAGGCCAATCAGTATTCCAAATCTTTCTTTGGAAGAAATGGATGTCGTGTGCTCCAGACCAAAGATGAAAAGAACCATCCAGACTACTATCAGCTACAAGTCCAAAAGCCAGGCTCTGTCATGGTATGGGGTTGGGTCAGTGTCCTTGGTAAATGTAATTTACACTTCTGTGATGGCAGCATTAATGCAGAAAAGTACACCGAGATGTTACAGCAACATAAGCTGCCTTCAGGACGACATCTTTTCCAGTGACATCCATGCATTTTTCAACAAGCCAATGAAAAACAGGCAAAATAGAAAAAGTTAGGACTGAAATATGCAAATCCCTTCCAATCTTTCTTATTTTGTTGATAACCTGGAGATCTTCTTCTCAGCATTGTTCCTCAAAGACTTAGCCATTACACCTGTTGACATTACCTGTGTGAAATTACAGCATTATTTAGTTGTTGTTTTTTTTATCTCTTTACTAGCCCTAACTTGCCACGTCCCAACTTTGTTTGGAATGCAGAAATGGATGATTATTAACAAATTAAATGAAGCTGACCAGAAAAAAACACACAAAATATCTTGGGTTCATACTGTCTGCAATGAAATAAAAGTCAAAGAAAAGTTTTGTATTATTTGCATTTTCCATACCATCCCAACTTTTTCTGATTGGGGTTTTGGTGTCATAGTTAACACATCAGTGAAAGCTGACCCGGTGTTTTTTGGTTGGCACAGTAAATGTGCAGCATCAGTTGCAGTGGCATTGCTGACTGTATGTTGTTACCGTGAACTTTTCACTCAGACCTCAATGGTACATTTGTAGGTGTAAAGGCCTGTTTCCATGAAAGCTCTTAACCTTTCTTCAGTTTTTCATAAGTTTCAGTTTGTGACCACAGATATATCACTGTCGCCTGTAAATGTTTGGTTGATGGACTTTTTCAACCCTTGAAAGTATTAAAATAACTCACCACTGTCTTTGTTAATGCTGTACTGAGAAAGGTCTATCACTGTGTCATATTCAGTTATGGTGGATGTATCCACTGATGGTGGGATGAAAACCTTTTACTCTTTGTAACAAATTGTGTATTAATTACAAACCAACACTTGAATATAGGCATACAGTAGGGTAAAAAAGTATTTAGTCAGCCACTGATTGTGTAAGTTCTCCTACTTAGAAAGATGAGAGAGGTCTGTAATTTTCTTTATAGGTACACTTCAACTATGAAAGACAAAATGAGGAAAAAAATCCAGGATATCACATTGTAGGATTTTTAAAGAATTGAATCGTAAAACATGGTGGAAAATAAGTATTTGGTCACCCACAAACAAGCACGATTTCTGGCTCTCACAGACCTGTAACTTCTTCTTTAGGAGGCTCTTCTGTCCTCCACTCGTTACCTGTATAAATGGCACCTGTTTGACCTCGTTATCTGTATAAAAGACACCTGTCCACAGCCTCAAACAGTCAGACTCCAAACTCAACCATGGCCAAGACCAAAGAGCTGTGGAAGGACACCAGGACGAAAACTGTAGACCTTCACCAGGCTGGGAAGAGTGAATATACAATAGGCAAGCATGTTGGT
The DNA here is from genome assembly GCA_025084515.1 of Ancistrus triradiatus. Taxonomy (NCBI): domain Eukaryota; kingdom Metazoa; phylum Chordata; class Actinopteri; order Siluriformes; family Loricariidae; genus Ancistrus; species Ancistrus triradiatus. Next base: position 60,426 of record JAJAGP010002404.1, on the reverse strand, counting down.
GTGAATAAATCAACTGTGGGAGCAATTGTAAGAAAATGGAAGACATACAAGACTATAATCTCCCTCGATCTGGGGCTCCACACAAGATCTCATCCCGTGGGGTCAAAATGATCATGCCAACGATGAGCAGAAATCCCAGAACTACACGGAGGGACCTGATGAATGACCTGCAGAGAGCTTGGACCAATCAGTAACACGCTACGCCGAGAGGGACTCAGATCCTGCAATGCCTGGCGTGTCGCCCTGCTTAAGCCAGTACATGTCCAGGCCCGTCTGAAGTTTGCCAGAGAGCATATGGATGATCCAGAAGAGGATTGGGAGAATATCATGTGGTCAGATGAAAGCAAAATAGAACTTTTTGGTAAAAACTCAACTCGTCATGTTTGGAGGAAGAAGAATGCTGAGTTGCATCCCAAGAACACCATACCTACTGTGAAGCACGTTGCCCCAAAACATCACTGCTCTAGAGGAGATCTACATGGAGGAATGGGTCAAAATACCAGCTACAGTGTCTGCAAATCTGGTGAAGACTTACCATTTGACCTCTGTCATTGCCAACAAAGATTATGTTACAAAGTATGGAGTTGAACCAAATCTACTGACCAAACACTTGTTTTCCACCATAATTTCTAATTAAATTCTTAAAAAATCCTACAATGTGATTTCCTGGAATTTTTTTCTCATTTTGTCTCTCAAAGTTGAAGTGTACCTATGATGAAAATTATCATCTTTCTAAGTAGGAGAACTTGCACAATCAGTGGCTGTCTAAATACTTTTTTGCCCCACTGTACTTGATGCAGTGGCTAATAAGTGAAGGTTATTCTGAGCAGCATGAAATCAAAGTGATAATCCAAGAGCATCAGAAGGTGGTCCTTGTCCAAAATCATATTCTGCAAGGTCAGATTCTAATGAATGCTGCACATATCTCAAAAGGTCTTGAACTAGTGACACATCCATTGCGTGACCAAGTCTCCTGGAGAGCCAGGGGCAGATGGGAAACATGTTTTGGTAACTAGTATCATCTCTCCTACAGCCCAGCGTTCAGCCCAGGAGCTGCCTCTGGTGGACAAGCAGAGCCTTGACAACTACCCCGCCACAGGGGGCAAGAGGATGCTCCTGAGTGGGCATAACTTCCTCCCCGACTCAAAGGTCATGTTTGTGGAGAAAGGCCAAGGTGAGCCGGACGTAGTCATCTCTCCAAGTTCTTTAATTACCCTCTCTTTTGCTTCCTGACGTGTCCTCGATTCTTTTGGCCCTTCCCTCTCCTTGGTCTGTCCTTCCGTCAAAATAGAGCGTGGCCTGCCAGGCGGCGCATGTGGTGCGCATTAAGTCGCTATATTTTTAAACCAAAACGTATTTACATTTGCACAAGTTTCCATTGCCTGTTCACTGACGTTCAGCCACAAGTTGAGGAATGAATCACAAACGGGGCATGTGCAATCTCTTGCCTGCTCTCCCTCTCTCCTCTCACTCTGTCTATGCCTTTGGTCCCTGCTCCCTCTTTTTAGACTCACAGACTCATTTTCTCCCTAGGTAGACCTTTCACCATTTTCCTCCATCTCCCTGTCCATAAAAGCAATACAGTCTATTATATCAGCTACATCATCCATCTGGTGGAATGTATGTGTTCTGTCTGGCTTTAAAAGGGCAACGTCATGTTTTTGGGGACTATAAATTGTTTCCTTGATTTGCGTGTGGAAAACCAAGCTTGGCTTGACGAATGCGACGATGACCGGCACGTATTTGCGACGTAATTATCCAGTAATATGGCTATCTTTGGAAACTCATTGGTGGCTATCGCTCACCTATTCTCCTCTCTTGTTTTTCCGTCCAGTGAACCTCAGCAAATTCCATCTGTCAGTTCAGACGAGGTTGAAACCCAACATTAAGTAATTAAGCGTAGCTTTTCTAGGCTCAGGGGCTCAGACTGCGCAATTCCCCCTTGGCCGGACTTTCAGGATCTCACTGCTGCGTAGATTTCAAAAAAACTGCAGTGTGGTGTTTCACCTTATTTTCCTTGGCATCACTCGGCTTAGGCTTTTCCCGAAAAATATGAATGTCTCTGCTGTTCCCCATATGAGGAGGTCTCCACCGCTTGGTGCGAACAAAGAGAGGAGGTGTGCTGAAGCGCTACATTAAGCACTAATAAATCAAGGATTATATGGATTGATTATTAAAAGCAATTATATTTGCCAATACAAGATGGATGTGTGTTATTGGTGGGGTTTGTCATTGATCTGTCCAAGAAATGGTTAAGAAAGGATAAATAGGGACTCCAGATCAGTTTGGTAGAAACGTTTTTTTAACTCTTATGTACTACAGGGTTATCCAAAACTTTGCACATTTGTGGCTTAATATGGCTCACAGCTCCAGAGATCTTAGAAAATTACGACATTTTGGTAGACACGCTCTTAATTATGCTTATTGTATTTATTAAGCATCTTTCTCATTGGCAGCTTGACAGTCATGGGACTTGAACCCACATCTGTCTGATCAATAGTCTGGATACCTGCTGTGCCACTAGTGACTTCTTGATGTTTAGTTTTCATATCTAACCTTGCTTGTCCAGGTCATGGTGGCGGTGTTTTTCCTGGCATGTCCCAGAATTCACAGGGCTCAGGCAAGCATGTACCCTGAACAAGGTCCCAGTGCATAGAGCCCTTTGATTCTATCCCCACCTCTGGTGAAGAGAGGTCTTTGAGTTATGAAGTTCAGGATTAGTGATGCCATAAGATCAGACTGCACTCCATACAGTTTTCAGTTTCTGTGTGTTCCACTGGATTACCTCTGGTATCACCAGGGGCGGGTTCCCGAAAGAATCCATCTATTATAGAAGAGAAAACAGAGATAAATGAGAAAGAAAGTGAGACCAGAGATACAAAAAGAACTTGTGCCCAAGAAAGTCTGCACTTTGAAGGTTTTTATTATTAAGTTTAAATCAGATGCAGAACAAAAGGTTATATATTGTAAAGTTTGCCGAACCACTGTTGTTGGTGCCTAGCAGCTTTCTCCATCACCTCAGAAGAAAACGTGCATCGGAATAACAAGAGTATATGAGATTAAGGTTGTCGTATTCAATTCCTTTAACCAGTGGCTCCAGTCACTCCAGTCAGTGAAGCCAAAGGCTCAGATATCTCTTGAAGATGTCTAAGGCACTGCATATTATAGGCTAAGCAAGCAGTGCAGCGACATAACAAACACAGTAACAACCCAGTCGAGAGAGAGGGTTCCGAGCATTGAATAACACAATGGATTCCATGTATGTCTTTCCAGGGCAAAATACTTTGGCTAAAAAAGGCATATCTCTTTTTTAAGGTTTGTTTTGATGTTGCAGTTTACTCAATTCAAATTGTTTGCATTCAGAAACTGTTTCATGCACCCTGATTCCTTCATATATTGCAGCGTATATGCATTTATATATTGAACATAGTGCAGTTTTATGGGGTGAAGTAAACCCTGTAGTGACCAAAGCATTCATTATAACCAGTACATGATGAATTTTAAAGCCTTCCATTTTCTTGTAGTATATATGTAACGTTTAATATTTACATTTACATTTTGATTTTTGGAATGCAGTGCTTGATTGCTTGTGATTGCTTTGCCATTCGTTTTGCCGACTTTTTAAAAAATGTGCTTATAATTTTGATTTTGGATGGAAGCTTCCTCGGTTTGGGTTCTCGTCTGGAAATGGAGCTTTCCAAATTCTGATATTGGGGTTTGAATTATACAACAGGCTAACTGTAGGCCTGGCTGGCAACACACACACATATCAGGCTCAGCCCTCAGAGCGGCTGTTTAAACACCAGTATCTGCATGGAGAGGGAGGTAAAACTGCTCAGGTTTGGACTGGAGACTGGAGAGAGGGAATCCCCAAGAGAGGGAAACCCTGCTTCGCTTTCCCTCCCTAGCTCGCTTCCTCCCTCCCTCGCACTCTCGTCTGCCTGTCTGCCCTCTCTCTTTCTGGACTCGATTCTGTTTGTGCAGATCTTTGCTGCTCTGTTTTTGCCATCGCAGCCGAGTTGTTTTCCCTCTGTTACCCTCCTGAGAGAGACTTCCGGAAAAAACGAGCACTGGGACGGATTCCTGTCGTTCCTCCCCGGTTGTCCCAGCTGTCTGTCACATCTGGCTGTCTCCTGTAATCCCTCTGATGGAGAAGCCATGCTGGAGTTATTGCGTCGAACTAATTAAGAATGCAAACACAAATTAACTGTCAACAGGCTAACGAACTGCCAAGTGCTAAATCTCACGCGAAAGCCTTTAGCGGGATCCAAACCCATGCTCCTTAACCGCAGCCATCAAAGCTGAAGAGCACCGGCTTTCCAAAATCCACTCCAATAAACACCTTCAAAATTCCAGGCTTATAAATGGCAGCAGCTGGCCTTCACACGTCAGCCCAATCACAAGCTCGTTATAGCAGAAAAGCCGAGGGAGTTTATTTACATCAGTGTTAAGGTCAGGAATTTGGATTTGTTTAGCAAGTGCATGCACATTAATAAGACTGGGTTAAGATTAATCAGAAGACCAGAGCATGTGTCGATCAAACAGTCTGAGGCACCACCTGACCTTTGGCTGGTCTTGGCTCTGTTTTGTATGTGAAATGCTTAAAATGGCATTTTTTAAATCTAGTTGTCAAGTTTGACAGCACATCTATTTGTATATGTAAACATATGGTACTCTGCAAAAGTCTTAGGCCAACATTAGATTTGTTTTAGCATTGGTATAATGACCATACCTTTATTAGAATACAACCAGAAAATACAGGAAAATTGTATGCAGTATTAAAAACTGAAGAAACAGCTTCTATAGGTTACAGTGACATATATTTAATGTGACCTCCCCTTACACTTGAGCAATAGCAGCATCAGACCACTTCATCAGGGTGCCAAATTGTCCCTTTTGGAAAGGCAACAGCCAAGAAATCACTTTTTCAGAAGGGCAACAGGGTGAAAAGGATAATATAGTTCTTCTTTTCTTATAATATATTATTCTTTCTTTTTTTTTCTTTTGGCTGGGGGTCATAGACAGGTCCTGAGGGCCTGGTTTCAAATCCTAGGAGGGCTTGCAAACGTAAAGCTTGCGATGGACTCGTGTTCTGCACCCAGTGAATTCTGGGTTAGACAGCACAATCACACATAACCCTGCCCAGGATATGCAAGGGTAGACATTTGCTTTTATAACAACAACAACAATAATACAGTGGTGCTTGAAAGTTTGTGAACCCATTAGAATTTTCTATATTTCTGCATAATATGACCTAAAATGGTCATAAGATTTTCACCAACAAGTCCTAAAAGTAGATAAAGAGGACCACGGTTTAAACAAATGAGACAAAAAATTATACTTGGTCATTTATTTATTGAGGAAAAGGATCACAAAATTACATAAGTAGAGGGCAAAGTATGTGAACATTTGTTTCAGATGCGCAAAACAGGCCCCAAACCATATACTTACCACCTCCATGTTAAAACATGTGGGATTTATTCTTATCATTGAGTCTCTGAATTATGTCAAAATTACCTATATCAGTGACAGGGGCGGTATGTGGAGTAAGCGCAGTTTGGAAAGGCGGGTTTCAGATGCAGCAAAACAGGCCCAACAGATATACTACCACCAATCCGTGTTTACATTGTGGGAGCAGAAAACTATGCTGGAATGCAGTGTTTTCCTTTCTCCAAACATAAACGCTATTACTTTAAACCAAAATTTTCTTTGTTGGTCCCCTCATCCGTCCACAACATTCTTCCAATGGCCTTCTGGCTTGTGACATGTGATCTTAGCAAACTGCAGACCAGCAGCAATGTTTCTTTTTGGAGAGACGCAAGTGGACCTTTCTCCTTTGCAACCCTGCCATGCACACCATTGTTTTGTTCAGGTTGTCTTCTGATGGGTGAACTCATGAACATTTAACATTAGCCAATGGGAGAGAGGCCTTCGGTTGCTTAGAAGTTACCCTGGGGTTCCTTGGGACCTCAGCAACTATGGACCACGCCTTGCTCTTGGAGTGATCGGTTTGTTGGTCGAACCACTTCCTGGGGATGGTAAACAATGGTCTTGAATTTCCGCCATTTGTACACAATCTGTCTGACTGTGGATTGGTGGAAGTCCCAAACTCTTTAAGATGGTTTGCTAAACCTTTTACCAGCATTGATGAGCATCAACAACTCTTTTTTCCTGAGGTCTCAGAAATCTCCTTTGTTCGTGTCATGAACATTTGTCTTCAGTTGTGAGAGCAGACTTGGATAGATCCCTGTTTCTTTAAATCAAAACAGGGGCCCACTCACACCTGATTGTCATCCCATTTGATTGAAAACACCTGACTCTAATTTCACTTACAAATTAACTGCTAATTCCTAGAGGTTCACATACTTTTCCCACACTAATATGTAATATTGGATAATGTTTCTCAATTGTTTTGTCTCATTTGTTTAACTGGGTTCTCTTTATCTACTTTTAGGACTTGTGTGACAATGCGATGATGTTTTATGTCATATTTATGAAGAAATATGGAAAATTCTAAAGGGTTCACAAACATTCAAGCACCACTGTAATAGTAAGAATGAATAAGGAAACAACAGGGTGTATTTGGGCTGTTTTGCTTGTGCGCACCCTCTGAGGGGAGGTCAAATCGATCCTCAGATCAGCCACATCAGGAAACATCGTCCCCCAGAAAAATAATTAGATTCACGTTTTGATCCCCTGTGGAAGGACTGATGCAAGCTGAGTGGGTTCTAAATATAGTGTGCTTCGGAGGCATGCTTTGTTATTTACTTGTCTGTGCGTGCATGCACGTGTGTGTGTGTGTGTGTGTGTGTGTGTGTGTGTGTGTGTGTGTGTGGCTAGCCTGCAGGCCTGTTTATTTCTTAAGCAGGAAGTGTTTTCAGTGACTCAGCTGTGAGGGATTCCCTTCAGAGGGGCAGCGATCTATCAGGAACACACACACACACACACACACACACACACACACACACACGCACACACGCACGTCTGAGCCTTTACATTCAATAGCTGCTGTTGCTAAACTTTAATTAATGATTTTTTTTGTTTTTACTGCACATTTTAACCCCACTTTCCATGGTCAGTGCCATGCGGGTGGGGAGGGGGGTGTCTGGTGCCTATTCTAGAGAACACGCCATTCATCACAGGGCTGGCAGGGGTCGCTGTTGCAGCTTCGGCCTGAGTCCCCCGATCCGCAGACACAGCATTCGTGCTTGCAAAACACCACCAGGACTCTAACCCATGTATTATCATCAGCCTATTAGACCACTGCGTCACCCAAACACAAGTTATTATTAATGTTCATTGTTTATTTAGGAATTCTAATAGTGAAATTGTGGACTTGGCATGTTCTCCCTATGGGGGTTTCCTCCAACCCTGCTGGTGCCCTGTACAAAGTGTATTCCTGCATTCCCCTCGGTTGTTTTGAGATAATCCCAGACCTAACAGCAGTCTGACCAACATGAAGTGCTAACCGAAGATACCGATGCACCATTTGTCGTCTGCTGTTCCTGAATTAAAGCAAAGAACAGCTACATGTTCTAATGTAAATAGAACAGAACCATTTTTGCTCTAAACAAGTGTGACTGAACTATCAAAATCCACTAGCGTCCACATAATTTTGACCATGTAGTGATTAAAGAGAGTGAAAAATAAAGTAAGGTTTTCCTGAGCTCTGAGTTTTCTTTTCCATGGTGAGAAAGCTTTTTGGCGTGTGGATGGAATCACCCTCCATTATTCCAGACTCTGAGGGTCTGTGTTTTTCCTCTGTATTGGCAGAGCTGCTGGTTGGAATAACCTGGCACACCCTCACTGTGTGTGTGTGTGTGTGTGTGTGTGTGTGTGTGTGTGTGTGTGTGTGTGTGTGGGTTGGGGAAAGCCTCGGCTCTGATTTAGAGGGGAGGAGGGAATTCCCTCGTGACTCTGATTGCTTTTACATCTGGTTTGATCATCTGCACCACTGGAATACATCTGTCTGTCTGTCTCTCTGTCTTGCTCTCTGCCTGTCTCTTGGTTAGACTGTCTCTCTCTGTGGTTCTGTCACATTTTGTTTACCTTCCTTTCTTTTGTTTGGTCTCAGTGAGTGGCTGCCCGTCAGTCTTACTCTCTGTTTAACTGCTGGTTTGTTTTTTAGACTTTGCTTCTCTTTGCCTCTGTTTCCCTCTCCTTTGTGTCTCACTGTAGGTTTGGTTGCCAGTTTTTCTCGATCTTTGTCAGCCTTTGGGTCCGTCTGTCTCACTCTCCTTATCTCCTTCTCTGCCTGACCATCTGTCTACAATCCTTCTCACTGTTTGTCTGTCTGTCTTTCTTTTTGTCCCTCTGTCATTCTCTCTGCATATACATGATTCTTCAATTGGGGGCGCTTTTTCCCATCTTCAATTGTGAAAAATAAATTAGTAGTAATTTAGATTTCAACATTTTTAGATAGTATTTATACATTTTAAGGTAAAGACTCAATGATGGTACAGCAAAGCTTATATAGAGCTTAATGATGAATGTATAAATTTGTGTTCATAATGAAATGTTGCAGTAATTTTCCCTTTTTTCAGAAAAATGGTGCTAGGTCATGATGATCTAGGTCATAATGATGTTTTAATACCTAAGCTATTTGTTTTATAATAAAGTCTTTCTAACATGAATTTATAACCAGTTCCCCTAATTAAAGAATCACACATACTTATGTTCATCCTCTCTCTCTCTCACTGTCAGTGTTTTTAAGAGTGCTGCTCCCTCTGAGCTCGACCTGGGGCATAGAATTTTGGGTATGTGTTGTCCTGAAATGAGTAGCTGCACTCAGCAGTGATAACAGAGCAGGATCCGGAGGGAAAGTTCAGCTGCATCGCTCTCATTATCACCTGTGTAATTAAGGTTTCAGTCAGAGCTTTCATGTGCTTTCATGGCTGATCTCAAGCTTCTTTGCTTATAGTTTGGCTGATTTTGGTTATACTTTGCTTATTCTTTGGTTGGTTTGTTGTTGTTTGTGTGAAGCCTTGATATCTGGAACAGTTTCAGCTTCTCTTCAGTTGGACAGTTCCAAAGATTGGGCAGAAAGATCTGACCTTGCAGGTGATCCATTCGATAAAACCTTATAGAATGGATCCATTCTATAGAACCAGACTTAAATGAATGGCATTGCTGTGTTATATGAGCAGCTTGGTGATGCAGGCAAATTGTTGTCTGTGTGGACTTTGGCATGTTTTCCCCACTTCTCTGTGGGCTTCTTTGTATCATACACGACATGCATGTAGAGGAATTAAGTTTTTATAGCTACCTTTCCTGTGTGTGTGAATAACTAGAGTATCTCTGGAAGGCTTTTGATAATAATGGTGATTTATCCAGTCTCTTGCCTGATGAAAGAGCGTTGTGTTTTTATGTGTGCGTGTGTGCGCGTGTGTGTGCATGTGTGTATGTACGTGGGCGTGCTGCATGGGGATGTCAGAACAGCGTGGGCAGGAACACAAGCTTTTTTACAGATGTTGCAGGGAGCGCACGGAAAGTTTTTGCGGTTATCAGTTCCTACGACATTAAAAGGTATGGCACATACGTGGCTCGGGTCCAGCTCATCTACAGCAGAAAAAAAACACAAAATAAGAAAACAAAGGGCAGGAAAAGGGCAATTATTTACCTCCAGTTTTGCGTTTTATCCCACAGAGCAATTTTCCTGGCTACGGGGGCCTCGGTAAAACGGCTGTGTGTAATTTTTGTCCAGATATTATCAGGGTGAAAGACCGAGACAGGATGAGGAAGTGAGAAAAAAAGACACAGGATGGCAGATGTCGAATTAAACATCTTTAACCATTAGAGGTCTGGGTCTGTTTTGGGTGTTTATATAGAAAAGCTTTCAAATGTTACCTTCTTTTTTCCGTACAACCAAACCAGTATGACTTGATCATTCGTTTTTGTTTAGAGACACTATATTAAGACACCGCATGCAGAAACACACACATATGGGTTTCTGTGGGAGGCGGGTGATGCAGTGGTCTAACGTGCTAGCCCACCCCCTTGGACCTCTCGGACCCGTGCTATTGTCACAGCCATGTCAGTAGTCAAAAGAAGCAAGTTCCTACAGTCCACTGACCGGTTTGGGAATTGGACATGCCAACTTCAAAATCATAAACACACAGAACAGAGCCGTTTGAGGGCACCAGTCCATTACAGGTCTGGGTAGCAGTCACTGTTCCAGCACCAGAAATTCCCTGACCAGCTTCTTCGCCCTCTCAGCCAGCCTTTCCTCCTTTAGATTAAACCAACCGTACCTGCACGTGATTTCTTGTGGTGGACTACTTCACCATCACACCCAGGCCATCAAACTGAAAAGAAACCTGCACCACACGTTATAGTGCATAGTCACCTCAGAACTTGATCTTTAACTTTGACTCACAGTGGGGAAAAAAAGTATTTAGTCAACCACTGATTGTGCAAGTTCTCCTACTTAGAAAGATGAGAGAGGTCTGTAATTTTCATCATAGGTACACTTCAACTAAGAGACAGAATGAGAAAAAAAAATCCAGGAAATCACATTGTAGGATTTTTAAAGAATTTAATTTTAAATCATGGTGGAAAATGAGTATTTGGTCAATAACAAAAGTTCAACTCAATACTTTGTAACATAACCTTTGTTGGCAATGACAGAGATCGTTTCCTGTAAGTCCTCAGCAGGTTTGCACACACTGTAGCTGGTATTTATATTCATTCTTCCCTTAACACGGATCAGTCGTCCTTTGCAGAAAAACAGCCCCAAAGCATGATGTTTCCACCCCCATGCTTCACAGTAGGTATGGTGTTCCTGGGGTGCAGCTCAGCATTCTTCTTCTTCCAAACACTACGAGTTGAGTTTTTACCAAAAAGTTGTATTTTGGTTTCATCTGACCACATGATCTCTGACCACATAATCTCCCAATCCTCTTCTGGATCATCCATATGCTCTCTGGCAAACTTCAGACGGGCCTGGACATGTACTGGCTTAAGCAGGGGGACACGCCTGGCACTGCAGGATCTGAGTCCATCTCGGCGTAGTGTGTTACTGATGGTAGCCTTTGTTACTTTGGTCCCAGCTCTCTGCAGGTCATTCATCAGGGACCCTCCGTGTAGTTCTGGGACTTTTGTTCACCGTTCTCATGATCATTTTGACCCCACGGGATGAGATCTTGTGTGGAGCCCCAGATCGAGGGAGATTATCAATGGTCTTGTATGTCTTCCATTTTCTTACAGTTTCTCCCACAGTTGATTTATTCCACACCAACCTGCTTGCCTAATGTAGATTCACTCTTCCCAGCCTGCTGCAGGTCTACAATTTTCTTCCAGTTGTCCTTCGACAGCTCTTTGGTCTTGGTCATGGTTGAGTTTGGAGTCTGACTGTTTGAGGCTATGGACAGGTGTCTTGTATACAGATAATGAGATCAAACAGGTGCCATTAATCCAGGTAATGAGTGGAGGACAGAAGAGCTTCTTAAAGAAGAAGTTACAGGTCTGTGAGAGCCAGAAATCTTGCTTGTTTGTGGATGACCAAATAGTTTTTCCTGGATTTTTTTTTTCCATTTTGTCTCTCATAGTTGAAGTGTACCTATGATGAAAATTACAGACCTCTCTCCTCATTCTAAGTAGGAGAACTTGCACAATCATTGGCTGACTAAATACTTTTTGCCTCACTGTAATTTACAGAAACATGTCCTATTTATGTTTGTTCCTGCAAGGGTTGTGTTGACATACCCTTTGACTAGGTATACAAGACGTTTGCACGTTTGGACAACACACTTGTAGTGTGGTGTTACAGCAGCAAAGTAAGTCTGAGACAGACGGAGTGATTGATACAGACACAGAACCGTGTATAATTAGATCTGATATTGATATCGTTTTTATTAGAAGTGTCTTAAATGCTCCTTATTGACCGATTAATGCACAGAGCTCCATACAGACTGATTTATCGTAACGTAACACGGCCGTGCCGGTAACACTTGGAACCGATCCGGTATCAGACTCACGGAGTGAATTACAGAAACAGAAATGACAGACAGAGGAGGGAGAAGCCTTGTGGACTTCAGGAGGTGTACGGTTTAAAAGCTCATGCTGCATATTTTTAATGACAATAGCATTTAGGGAGGAAGTGTTCTGTTATTAGATTCATATGTCTGGATCTTTCCGTATCGGTAAATCATTTTTCATGTAGTCTATTCTTCCACCTCCCACACACGCTTCGTTAGGACCTGATAGGACCGAGCTGCATAAGATGAGATGAGATGAGATCTGCCCTCGAGAATATTTGATGAGAAGAACACATGAGTGGAAAAGCAAATTTAGTGACTCAGACAGAGAACTGATAATGAAAGCTTAACCACATCCTGTGAATTTCAGATACACATTTATAGTTACATGATCAGTACAGATATTCCTCATGTTCTCCTACATCCAAAGAAGGAAACTTCACAAGCTCTAACAAGTTTGTGCTTATCAATGGCTAATTAAAGGTAATCAAGATGACAAAAACAAAAATGGACACCTAGAGAGAACATGTCAGATATTTTTCAATTCAAGGGTAAAGAATGAAACTAACGCTATTAGTACTAAATTGTATTTATTTATTAATCACTGGTCGGCACAGATGCACTGATTGTGCAGTTTTCATTTATAATCTTGTCAAAATACCAAATGCCGTATGTTCATTTTTTTTTTCTTGTAAATTTGGACTAATAACTATCAGTTACTAATTTTTATTTCAGTTTGTTTCTGTATTTAAAGTTTTTGTATTTCCTTTTAATATTTATCAATTCTTTTTTAGCATAATTCACGTATTATTTTTATATATTTGATATTTTTTATTATTCATTTTCAAATCTGGTATTTTGCCTAGATATTTTTAAGGTACTACTAGTAGTTTTGTCAAGTCAGCTTTAATTATATAGCACTTTTTACAGTGGAGCGTTGTCTCAAAGCAGCTTTACAATTTATCTTCTTCTGTCTAAGGCCAATCCCAAACTGAGGGTGACAGTGGCAAGGAAAAACTCCTTAAATGTTATAAGGAAGAAACCTTGAAAACCTCAAAATGTGACCCATCCTCTTTGGACATCTTAGATGTTATATGTAAGAATTAACCACGTTTTCTAATTAAAATGAAATATTATGAAGAGTGGAATAGAACAGAGAATATAAAAACTATAATGTATAAGCTAATAATGAAGAGAGAATGTTTGTATGGTGGTCTAACAAGCAGTTAGTGTGATCCCTGCACAGCTCTGGAGATCCCCGGTTCAATCCTGACCGTAGCCTAGTGGGTAAGGTACCGGACTATGGACCACAAGGTCCAGGGTTCAAATCCCACCTGTGCCAAGCTAGCACTGTTGGGTCCTTGAGCAAGGCCCTTAACCCACAATTGCTTGGATTTAGTATCAACTGTAAGTTGCTCTGAATAAGGGCGTCTCCTAAATGCTGTAAATGTAAATTGTTGCTTCGATGACGAAGATGTTGCGCTTGCATGTCCTCTCCGTGTCCACATGAGTTAGTCCAGGTATTTGGGTTTCCTCATTCCAAAGACATTCTTTAGGTTAACTGGTCGCTCCAAATTGCTCCAGTGTGAATGGGTATCTGGTATCGATGTATCATTGCTCCTGTCTAGAATATCCAGCTGCATCCCAGACCCACAGAGATACTGAACAAATTCAAGACGCAGCTGAAGCGGGATAAGAACCAGACTTGTACCACCCACCTTTGATGACTATGTTGTAATGTGGCCAGCCCTGTCAAGGTTTCCCCATTTGCAGATTGGTGTCTGACACTCAGCTGAGTATGGTGACACCACATTCTTATTAAGCCCTTTTTAAATGCTCTTAAATGGCTGCCCTTTTTAGCATGGGCAGACATCGCAATCTCATCTGCATGTGAGCCTGACCCCTCTGGACAGCACTGCCAGGACTGGTGGGCATGCATATTACATCACTCCGCCTATTGCCTATTTGATGTGAGTTTTTAAGGCCTCAAATTTAACTGACCTGTTAATGGTTGACTGTACTGTGCAGAAATCAAGAAAAACATGTCATTAGAGTGGAGGTGTGCAAAACATTTGTATACGAATTTATTACATGAACAAATATGTAAATATTATAATAAATAAGATGACATGTATTGATCTAACAGGATAATGTGAAATATCAGGTCCATGTATTGGATTCATCCTATTATGGGACAGGAACCAAAAGTTGTATTATGTGTGATTTGGATATTATTTATGTTGTATGTATTTTTTTCCTCAGATGGACACCATGTGTGGGAGACGGAAGCCAAAGTCGAAAAAGATTCCATAAAATCGGTGAGTCTAAAACGAATGATGTCAGAATAAATCTTTTCACTTTGATTATATTCGTAAATTAATTTATTAGTTTTTACTCTTAGAAAGGTGCCCTTACGGTGACGCAAGGCTTAATTAAAGGCCTCCTGCCTCTGATGTAACCTTTGTTCATTCATTACTCCGAGTAGAAGAAGCTGCTGATTAGCTTGTGCAACACTAAGAGATCTTTTCACCAATTCCACAGGTCTCTGGTCCCAGCTTCATGACTCAAATTACTGCTCATTGTGTCCTGTTTTTCCAGAACATAACACACACACACACACACACACACACACACACACACACGTGCTGTCATCAGCCTTGTTTGTTGTAGAAAACAGATGTAGCTCAGATTATGTTTAGTCTAATCACAAACATCTTACTCATCATCATTTATTCCAATTTGAATTGTGATTATTAGTATCTCCTGTGTTCAAAAGTATTTGGTCTTTCTTTCTAACCAGTCGATGGTTAACCACACTCATGGTTAACACATGAAATCAGGCATAAAGATAACAAACAAACACTGAAAGTAGATGTTATCATACTGAAAATCTCGGTGATGAGATGGACCAGATCATCAAAAAAACCCTATAGAGGTCATCAAAAAATTCAGGAGAAGCAACAGTTTCAGAACCAGTCTGTGTTTGCATCAGCAGATGTGTTCATCAGGATTTTCTTGGCTGGTTTTTGATGTGACAGGTCCAGATGTGATGGTTTATGATGTATTAGGTTTACATGTGATGGTTTTTGATGTTACATTTCTAGATGTGATGGTATAAGTGACAGGTCCAGATGTGATGGTTTATGATGTATTAGGTCTAGATGTGATGGTTTATGATGTGACAGGTCCATATGTACTGGTTTATGATGTATTGGGTCTAGATGTGATGGTTTATGATGTATTAGGTCTAGATGTGATGGTTTATGATGTGACAGGTCCATATGTACTGGTTTATGATGTATTGGGTCTAGATGTGATGTTTTTTGATGCGACAGGTCCAGATGTGATGGTTTTTGATGTGACAGGTCCAGTTGTGATGGTTTGTGATGTATTAGGTTTAGAAGTGATGGGGGAGAGGTCCAGATGTACTGATATATGATGCATTAGGTCTAGATGTGATGGTTTATGATGTGACAGGTCCAGATGTACTGATTTATGATGTGTTAGGTCTATATGTGATGGTTTGTGATGTATTAGGTTTAGAAGTGATGGTTTATGATGTATTAGGTCTAGATGTGATGTTTTTTGATGTGACATGTCCAGATGTACTGATTTGTGATTTATTCGGTCTAGATGTGATGGGTTTTGATGTATTAGGTTGAGAAGTGATGGTTTATGATGTATTAGGTCTAGATGTGATGGGTTTTGATGTATTAGGTTGAGAAGTGATGGTTTATGATGTATTAGGTCTAGATGTGATGGTTTTTGATGTGACAGGTCTCGATACGGAATGTATTAGTTTGAGAGATCCGACTGACCTTCACAGAGAGCTGACCTGAAGTTCTTCCAGCGCAATATTTTGTTTGGTTTGCATTTCTCATTATACTGTCACCAGTCTTGCATCAGCTAAGCTAATCATGACCCTTCTCCTTAATGCTAATTGGCCTTTAGGGCAGTTGTGCACCAGACCTAACCTACACACTGGAAAATGTCATTGAATGTGTGTATATAATGAAGGGGTGTAAGGTATCCCCTTGAGTACATGACCATGGCCTCGACCTGCAGCTGAGCTCAGCTTTGTAGAACTTTGTAGATCTGGAAGGGCTTCCACCACTTCATGTCGTCCCTCGCAAACTTTATCACGAGACATATATACAGTGGTTCTTGAAAGTTTGTGAACTCTTTAGAATTTTCTATATTTCCACATAAATATGACCTAAAACATCATCAGATTTTCACACAAGTCCTAAAAGTAGATCAAGAGAACACAGTTACACAAATGAGACAAAACTATTATACTTGGTCATTTATTTATTGAGGAAAATGATCCAATATTACATATTAGTGAGTGGCAAAAGTATGTGAACCTTTGCTTTCAGTATCTGCTGTGACCCCCCTGTGCAGCAATAACTGCAACTAAACGTTTCCTGTAGCTGTTGATCAGGTCCTGCACACCGGCTTGGAGGAATTTTAGCCCATTCCTCCGTACGGAACAGCTTCAGCTCTGGGATGTTGGTGGGTTTCCTCACATTAGCTGCTCGCTTCAGGTCCTTCCACAACATTTCCATTGGATTAAGGTCAGGACTTTGGCTTGGCCATTCCAAAACATGAACTTTATTCTTCTTTAACCATTCTTTGGTAGAACAGCTTGTGTGCTTAGGGTCGCTGTCTTGCTACATGACCCACCTTCTCTTGAGATTCAGTTCATGGACAGATGTAAAATTCTCTGATATCATTCAGAATTCATTGTTCCATCAATGATGGCAAGCCATCCTGGCCCAGATGCAGCAAAATAGGCCCAAACCATGGTACTAACACCACCATGTTTCACAGATGGGATAAGGTTCTTATGCTGGAATGCAATGTTTTCCTTTCTCCAAACATAACGCTTTTCTGTTAAACCAAAAATTTATCTTGGTCTCATCCATTCACAAAGTATTCTTCCAATAGCCTTCTGGCTTGTCCACATGTTCCACAAACGTGTGTTGTGAAGAGCAGACTTTGATAGATCTCTGTTCTTTAAATAAAACAGGGTGCCCACTCACACCTGATTGTCATCCCATTGATTGAAAACACCTGACTCTAATTTCGCCTGCTAATCCTAGAGGTTTACATACTTTTGCCACTCACTAATATGTAATATTGGATCATTTTCCTCAATAAATAAATGACCAAGTATAATAGTTTTGTCTCATTTGTTTAACTGGGTTCTCTTTATCTACTTTGAAGACTTGTGTGAAAATCTGATGATATTTTAGGTCATATTTCTGCAGAAAATTTGAAAATTCTAAAGCGTTCAAAGTTCATTCAGGTATTTATAGTAACTTTTCTTTTAATAGAACCTTTAATTGTGAGATTAGATATAAAGCGCTTGTAGATGTTAATGTCGTGTTCTTTGTGGTTCAGACTTCCTTGGTGGTGGAGATTCCACCATATCGTAATCAGAGGATATCCAGCGCTGTGCCTGTCAGCTTCTACGTGTGTAATGGCAAGAGAAAGAGGAGCCAGTACCAGCGCTTCACCTACCTTCCCTCCAACGGTACCACACTACACATTCAACAATGGCCTGGTACACTGGCATCTTAGGCTTGGTGCATGCCGCATACTTTATAGCTTATTGGTGGATAATGTTGCTACAGGTTCCTTTATTGTTGGCTGACTGATCAGCCAATGTATAATATATATAATACATTATATAACAAGATATTAATTATTATTAATAATAATAGTCTTCTTTTTTTTCCAAAAAACTGCGGCTTTCTTTTGAAAAACCAAAAGAGAAAGAATAATCTGTTTTAGGTGACTGAAGTTTATGCTAAAATTAGTATTATGTGTAGCTGGAGCATTAATAAGCTACAGTAATGATTATGTGAATGGAAAGTCCCCATAAACATATGTTTACTGAGAGAGAGAGAGGACCAAAAAAGGTCGCTGTCATCACTTCCTGCCCTGCTGGTGTGAATTGCTTCTGCTACCACTTCAAGCACAATTGCGGTTGTTGATGTTTCTCATAAAGAATGTCTCACGCACACTATAGTGCTGCACTACACACACACACACTCTCTCACACACACACACACACACATGAAAGCCACCGTGTGTGAAAACCACCTCTAAAATTAGCTGCACTTTCTTTAAAAGGCGGAAGGACGACACAAACAGGCTGCGGTTCTGCGTGAGGTGCTGAACATAACCCTCACTTTCCATTCATCTGAATTTACACGTCCTGTAAACACAATCGGGCTGTGACGTTGACAACATCAAACACTACACTTCGGTGTTTAGTTAAACATAAAAGCTCTGTTTTCATTCGAACATTTACATTTCCAAAGGAATGCCTTGTGTGTTACATGCAGAAGATGTGTGAAAATCCTAGATACATTTATCTGATTTTTATGTGCAACTACAACCTGACAGTTCTCCCCTCACCAGAGGCAGGGTACGAACTAGAGTGGCTCCTTCTGCTGAACCTTCCAGAGTCTCCTAATAACTACGTCCAATCCCAAATTGAGCAAGCCTAGGGCGACAATGGCAAGGAAAACTCGCTAAGTGTTATGAGGACGAAACCTTGGGAGGACCAAGACTCAAAAAGGGACCCAACCTCCTTGGGCGGCGTAGATGATAAATCTAAGAATGAAACTAAAGTCATGGAGTCATAGTTCAATAAAATGTGTGAAGTATGCACATCGGCATTAAGTGGCCCGGGTATGATGGGGCTGGAGCTGATGACGGAAGCAGCTTGAGTGAAGCTGAAGCGGATGAAAACATCATGTGTGGGGCTGGAAAACTGGTACCGGAACACAGCTCGGAGAGAAAACAGAAAAAATGTAATTAGTTATTGATTAAGAGCACAGTGTCTATTAACAATCACTGATGCCATGTGCAGCATGAGACCCCGGCAGCATTAGCTATAGCAGCATAGCTAGAAAGAGGAGAACTGGTAGGAAACACAGCCAAGAGGGATCACATGAGACATTGGCAACCCCACGGGAGGCAGAAGACAGCAACCCAACGTCTCTGATCACCATAAGGCTCTTTGGCTATGAACCCCCAGCTCTGCCCTTAGTCTACACACACGACTTCATGTTGAGTTTGGTCTTTGGTTTTCAATTTAATTTTTACATTACGTGTTCATTTTGTAATACATTTTCAGTGCCCATTTGTATTTTCACTGCAGTTATTTTATGTATAATTGTATAAATTAATTTGAAACACTACTTTGAGACATTGGTCACAGCTAAAGAATGTTCAATAAAAATGTGGTGGTGAAAAATGGTTTGTGTGCTAAACTAAGAGCAGGTAAAACAGACCAGTCAATTTTGACCGCGAACACTAAAGTAAGGGGCGGAAGGTGAACACAACCGGAGGGATGTGATTTCCTGGATTTTTTTTCTCATTTTGTCTCTCATAGTTGAAGTGTACCTATGATGAAAATTACAGACCTCTCTCATCTTTCTAAGTAGGAGAACTTGCACAATCAGTGGCTGACTAAATACTTTTTTGCCCCACTGTATACTCGCACTTGAAACACTTACATAAGACTAGAAGTTGGGCAAAATCATTAACACAAAGCTGATTTTATAATAAAGTGTTGAATACAGATACTCCCCGTTGTATGATGGCCCGACAATATTTCGACTTTAAGATGGTAAATATAAATACCCATTCAGCAGAAACCATACTCTGAATTTCAAGGGGAGCGATAAGCAGTACAGCACTGTCAGGCACTCTGTTGAGGAACTCGGCAGTGTGACGTAGGGAGTCATGTGTCGGGAGTGATGAGCTCTGGGAAATGTAGTGAGAAAA
Organism: Ancistrus triradiatus; assembly: GCA_025084515.1. Taxonomy (NCBI): domain Eukaryota; kingdom Metazoa; phylum Chordata; class Actinopteri; order Siluriformes; family Loricariidae; genus Ancistrus; species Ancistrus triradiatus. The sequence goes on along the minus strand of JAJAGP010002404.1, from coordinate 40,645 downwards.
AGCTGTGATCGCCCAATAATCGTTTTATTTTTTGCATTCAACACATTATTCATTAAATTACATAAAATAATCAATACTTAATTATAAAATATGCTTTATGGTAATGAGTTTGCCTGACTGTAGTTTAATGTAAGTGTTTTAATCACGTTTAGGGTACACTACGCACTACAGTACTCTCCTGTGCCCAATTTGGAACAGTGCATGATGTAGGGAGTCATGTAGAGGGAGTGATGAGCGCTGGAAAATGTAGTGAGGAAAAACCGTGCTCGCAGTTGTGTGCTGTATTAGGGACTGTGGTAGCCTAGCGGCTAAGGTACTGGACTCTGGACCAGAAGGCCCAGGGTTCAAATCCCACCTCTGCCAAGCTGCCACTGTTGGATCCTTAACCCACAATTGCTTGGACTGTAAGATTGTACCAATTGTAAGTCGCTCTGGATAAGGGCGTCTGCTAAATGTTGTACATGTAACTGTATTAAGCATGCGTAAGCTATGCTACACTATGATATATACAGTCTATATTAAACTTCTCAGTTTAAAATCAATTCATTATTCAGATTTCCATTGCAAAGTCACTAAAATCATAAACCGATCCATAGTATGAGAATCTCCTGTAAATGTTTGTGCCATACTTTACACGTCATTCTTAAGAAGTTAATCATTTAGCAGATGCCCTTATCCAGAGCGACTTAGAACTGACAGTCTTACAGTCCGAGCAACTGCGGATCAAGGGCCTTGCTCGAGGAATCAACATTGGCAGCTTGGCAGAGGTCAGATTTGAGCCAAGCTGCCCGTGTTGATGCTGCCCTTCTGGTCCATAGTCAAGTCAAGTCAAATTTATTTATGTAGTGCTTTTTACAACACAGTATTGTCTCAAAGCAGCTTTACATATATATATATATATATATATATATATATATATAAATATTGGCTCAAAGGCCTAGTTGAGCAAGCCTGAGGCGACAGTGGCAAGGAAATATTCCCCAAATCTTACAGGGAAGAAACCTTGGGAGGACCAAGCCTCAAATAGGGACCCAAACTCAAGGGGCAGCCTGGATGTTAAATGCAAGAATGAAATTTATGTAAAGAAAATACCCTATATGTGTGTGTGTGTGTGTGTGTGTGTCTAGTACCTAAACTGTGAAGCCACCTTTATTTATAGGATTTTATTTTATTAAGTGGTATAAGATGCTCAAAATCTGAGTATTTTTGAGACTGGAATATTTCTGTGAGTGGATTGTTAGCAAATGGTCCAAGATGTCTGGAGTACAAAAATTAAGCTTGCATGAAAACAGTAACAGAAATGTGTGTGTGTGTGTGTGTGTGTGTGTGTGTGTGTGTGTGTGTGTGTGTGTGTGTGTGTGTTGTGAGCATCCTCCCGACGTGAGCTCCGCTTTTCCACTCGCACTTCCAGCAGCTCTTGCGTGTATGAGGTTGTGATGCGGCATCTTGTTCGTCCTTTAAACCAGACATTCTTACAAACCACATGAGGCAGACGGTGAGAGATCTGGAACCGAGGAACCGAGAGACCGCGTCACTTCTCAGAATCCCTTTATTTTTACAAACAGGAGAACCATTCCTTCACTAGATCAGGTTCTATTAATAACACCAGCTCTGGAACTTCTGCTGAACACGTCGCTCTTGAAGGAGATTTACTCTTTCTTCTTTTTGTGTCTAAATGGTACATTTTTATTTTGCTTACAGAGAAGAAATACAAAAACTATTATAAAAATACAACAGTAAGAAAACATTGTTGGGCTCACTTTCTCTCTTAATTGTTTGAAGCACATACAGTGGTGCTTGAAAGTTTGTGAACCCTTTCGGATTTTTTTATATATTTCTGCATAAATATGACCTCAAACATCAGATTTTTACACAAGTCCTAAAAGTAGATCAAGAGAACCCAGTTAAACAAATGAGACAAAAATATTATACTTGGTCATTTATTTATTAGGAAAATGATCCAATATTACATATTAGTGAGTGGCAAAAGTATGTGAACCTCTAGGATTATCAGTTAATTTGAAGGTGAAATTAGAGTCAGGTGTTTTCAATCAATGGGATGACAATCAGGTGTGAGTGGGCACCCTGTTTTATTTAAAGAACAGGGATCTATCAAAGTCTGCTCTTCACAGCACGTTTGTGGAAGTGTATCAGAGCACAAACAAAGGAGATTTCTGAGGAGCTCAGAAAGAGTTGATGATACTCATCAGGCTGGAAAAGGTTACAAAACCATCTCTAAAGACTTTGGACTCCACCAATCCACAGGTCGACAGATTGTGTACAAATGGAGGAAATCCAAGTCCATTGTTAGTGGTCGACCAACAAAGATCACTCCAACAGCAAGGCGTGTAATAATTGGCGAGTTCACAAAGGACCCCAGGGTAACTTCTAAGCAACTGAAGGCCTCTCTCTTATTGGCTAATGTTAATGTTCATGAGTCCACCATCACAAGAACACTGAACAACAATGGTGTGCATGGCAGGGTTGCAAGGAGAAAGCCACTAGAACATTGCTGCTCAAGGAAAACACTGCATTCCAGCATAAGAACCTTATCCCATCTGTGAAACATGGTGGTGGTGGTAGTATCATGGTTTGGGCCTGTTTTGCTGCATCTGGGCAGGACGGCTTGCCATCACTGATGGAACAATGAATTCTGAATATCGGAGAATCCTGAAGGAAAATGTCAGGACATCTGTTCATGACTGAATCTCAAGAAAAGGTGGGTCATGCAGCAAGACAACGACCCTAAGCACACAAGTCGTTCTACCAAAGAATGGTTGAAGAAGAATAAAGTTCATGTTTTGGAATGGCCAAGTCAAAGTCCTGACCTTAATCCAATCAAAATGTTGTGGAAGGACCTGAAGTGAGCAGCTAATGTGAGAGGAAACCCACAACATCCCAGAGCTGAAGCTGTTCTGTACGGAGGAATGGGCTAAAATTTCTCCAAGCCGGTGGTGCAGGGACTGATCAACAGCTACAGGAAACGTTTAGTTGCTGGCAGTTATTGCTGCACAGGGGGGGTCACACCAGATACTGAAAGCAAAGGTTCACATACTTTTGCCACTCACTAATATGTAATATTGGATCATTTTCCTCAATAAATAAATGACCAAGTATAATATTTTTGTCTCATTTGTTTAACTGGGTTCTCTTGATCTACTTTTAGGACTTGTGTGAAAGTCTGATGATGTTTTAGGTCATATTGGTAGCAATACGCTGCTTACTCGATACACATTAATTACTTTAGTCCCCTAATGCACCTTACAATGTTACACCTGCCTTACAGGACATTCTGATTCTGTGGTGCTGTAACTTTTCGACATCTCTCCTTTCTTTCACCTTGATGCTCTTCGTAACTCGTGATGTTTTGCCTGGATCTGGAGCACGCTGGTATAGGTTGAACGACTGAAGCCATGCCAGCGTGGAGTGAACACGCTGCTCCTCGTGATTGTGTGGATCTGGACCAGCACTGGCAGGGCAGGAGTTGGCACGGTGCTGGTCCGGTGTCAGACGCAACTGACTGGTCCATATTGCGCACCAGATTGCTCCTGCTGGGGGGCTCATGATTATGACCAGGTCCTCGTGACGTAATTAAGAGTCACTTGTGTATCACGGAAACTCCTTTATACTCCCTTCTGGCGTTAATAGTAAATGATGAGGGTCCTGATAGTTTCATAGCTACAGGCTTATGCAAATGTTTAAGCCCCCCTGTTCTGATCAGCGTTGTTTACACAAAGTTAGATTAGTTAAACCGTCGTTTTGTTTCTGAGCTTATTTTCATATAATCATGTTAATGATTAATCTGCTCAGTCATCTCATATGTTCTGTAGGGGAGCAGCGCAGGAGCCCTGGGACACATTTTTGCACTTAGAATAAATAAAATGTTTGGTATAAATGATGCAAAAGGTGCCATGTGCAAACGTTAGGCGCCTTTTCAGATTCAAATAATGGCTAAAGAAAGGATTCCCAAAATAAAAGTGATGCAGAGAGATATTTGTTCATCTCACATTCTGACATCCAAAATTGCTTTCTTTTTGACTTATAAAAGAGTAATTTTATACTATGAGAAGCCTGTAGTGGATGTACAGATATTCTACAGTCTGTTGCACACCCGAGAGCCTCCTGTCCTTAATAGAGCCAGAACATTGTAATTCCGAGGTGATATGAGCTCAAGCTCGACGCTCCTGATGCACCAAACAACAGCCCGGCTGGGGCTGGTAGGTGTAGTCTCCAGAGGAGGCGCTCAGGGAGAGACGAGGATCATGGCAGTGGCTGATTCGCACCGAGCCGGGCACTCTGGGACACCCTCAGCACTCCCACGCCACTTAGAGCAGACAGCAATGACGTAAATTGGCGGCGCGCTGGGGACGGAGGGTGTGAAAGAACCATTTCGGCTCAGGAACACAATACCCTGAAATGAGACCAGCCACTACAGTATGCAGTCTGAAAAGTTTTGGTACACTCGGTGTGGCCACACTGCACGGTTTGCTGGGCATAATTGTAGCTCTTCTAACTCGGTTGATGTTTTTAAGGACTTATCTGTGTTTGACGTTCCACTTCTTATTTGTACCAAGCTGTATATGGTGTTCGTAGGTTTTTGTGCATGTTCTATTGTAGGTAGTACTGCTTTATTTGCCCCCCTCCCCATCACTCATGTTTTCAGCAGTATCTCTGGTGGATTTAAATATCATATCATCCTTTATATTTACATTCCAGTTGCATAATAAGACTATGTGACCATGGTAGTGTCCTATCAATGTCCATTTTTGGCCAACAACCTCTTTCACAGAACGTGATGCAGTTGTTAAAGAGGCATGCCTGCAGTTATGTTATAATAAGCACCGCATTAACCTTGTAGTTTAAAATTAAGATTATGCAACTGAAACTTAAATAAATGCAAATAAACCTTTTATTGTACTTGGCATTTTTGTGTGGACTAGAGCTCTGTTCATGGAACCAAATGTGGAAGATGATCAGAACTCAACAAATTAAGTTTAGATTTGAAATGGCTTGTTGTTGGACCTCCAGTAATTTATCTTCTTCCACAATCCTAGGCTGATGGACTCACACACTCGCTCTAAGTATCTAATCAAAAGCAAATAATTTTTCCTCTGTTGTTGGGGCTTAAGAGCAACAGTTGCTTGTCCAGTGGGATCTCCAGGAGAAGTTTGATGGCTTTTAAAAAGCTCTTTATTAGGATTATTAGGAACTGGATGCTTGTGCAAAGAAAATAAAATCTCTTTATTAGTGCCAGCTGTTCCGCTCTCGGTTTTTGGATTTTTTTTGTTTTTTTTAGCTTTTTCAAGTTCTACCCCTCACCTACTAACTCACCTCTTGTTCACTTCACAGTCCCGATGATAAAGACCGAACCCGCTGATGATTACGAGTCCCGGATGCCCTACTACGTACAACAGAGACTGCCAGCCATGATGCCTTTGGAGGAGGCTGAGCCCTGCATGGTGGGTGGCTATGGCCCCTGTGCACCTCGCCCTACCCCGATCCTTTGCTCCTCCCCCGGATCAAGCCCTAAGCTTCATGACCTGTCAGCTGTACCCTTCTCAAAGTGCCTGAGCAACAGCCCTACCAACATGACAATTCCAGGAAGCATGGCATCTATTCAGGAGCCACCCACTCACCATGGTCTAGCCCTGCCAAGCTCACCTGACCACACCTCCCTAACCATGCAGCACTCACAGGGTAGTCCGCACCTCGCCAGCCCTTCCTACCATCCTCTGTACCCCAGCAGTAGCCCCTCGTCCTCTCCTACCTCCCACCCCTCTACACCTGGAGGTGCAAATGAAAACCCATATTTGCCCAATTTTGGGTCGGCCCAGGCCGGAGAAAGCCCACCCACACTGCTGGCTGAGGAACATGCCTCACCTGTGCTCTCTGTAACTATCAAGCAAGAACCGCAAGAGCTGGACCAGATTGTACCTGGATGACGGTAGGGTCACAATCTGAATTCTATGATAGTTAGAGTTGCATCTACTTGCCTTCTATTAACTTGCTGTGGGTCTTATATGTTGCACCCGGATAATGACATATTAGTGGATTGATTGGTTCCAAGTATAGAGAACTGGGGGTCCAGAGCAGACCCACAAAGGTTTGGACTGTACTTGAAACTGTTGTTGATAATTATGGGCCTTGCCTAGCTGAGATTTAAACCTATTCATTCTTTCATTTTCATAGTGGCTTAATCCAATTCAGATTTGCAGGGCTAAGCAGGCAAGGCAGGAACCTTCCCTAGACATGGTGCCAGTCCTTCGCAGGGCACATATTCCCTCGCTCATTCACACTGGGACACACTAGAGGTGACAGTTGACCTATCATATGTCTGTGGAATGTGGGAGGAGAATGGAGTACCTATAGGTAGTGTTGTTGTACTTGAGTGAAGTCTCTAGGCCTTTCTCGAGGCCATAAACAAGTGGTGTTGGTCTCAAACTCATTTGGACTCGGTCTTGTCTTGGACTCAGAAATTGTTGTCGAGACCAGCCATGTCCAATACGTCTGTAACATTTATAATTATAAAATCAACTTTTTTATTGTTATTGAATATCAGCAATCCATTCAAACAGCTGTAAGATTTTCATATTTAATAATAAAATGGATAGAATGGATGTTGTTGGCTATATTCAGATGACTTTATGTAGTGGCTTCTGATTAAGTTTGAGAGAAGAAGGGCAACAGACTCATCACCATCATTTGCTTCCAAAAGTTACACTGTCTTAGTTTGACTAGGACGAATAATATAATACTTTTACATTTACAGCATTTAGCAGACACCCTTATCCAGAGCTACTTACAATTGATACAGTCTTACAAACCAAACAATTGTGTGTTAAGGGCCTTGCTCAAGGACCCAACAGTGGAAGCCTGACAGAGGTGGGTTTTGAATCCTGGACCTTCTGGACAATCCAGTACCTTAACCACTAGGCTATCACAGTCCAATAATAATTATAATAGCAATAATAGTATTTATTATAACAATATTTATAATAATAACCATTTTTGGCTATATATTGTTTAATGTTTTAATTTACAAAAATAATACAGAATTTTACAGAAATAATAATACTCTGTCTGGCCAAAAAAAGGTCATACATTCTAATATTTAGTTGGACCGCATTCGCTGTGGCATCATCTCCACAAGCTTCTGCAATGTCACAACATTTATTTCTGTCCAGAGTTGGATAAATTTTTCCCCAAGATCTTGTATTGATGATGGGAGGTTTGGACCACTGCACATAGTCTTCTCCAACACATCCCAAAGATTCTCAATGGGGTTCAGGTCTGGACTCTCATGGCTCATGCTCCCTGAACCAATCTTTGACAATTTGACCCTTCTGAAACAGATGAACATCTTTTAAACGACCACAGGATGTATCTTTTGACATGGTTGTTTAACAAATGAGAAGCTACTCACCGCATCAGTTAGGGTTAAAGAACTTGTTGCCGGCTGAAACATAATCACCGATTGCAGGCTCTTAGCTATTTGCTTAGTTAAATCCCAGGTGGGTGACCTTTTTTTTGGCCTGGCAGTGTATTTATTAATATATAATACAGTGGTGCTTGAAAGTCTGTGAACCCTTTAGAATTTTCTATATTTCTGCATAAATATGGACCTAAAACAACATCAGATTTTCACACAAGTCCTAAAAGTAGATAAAGAGAACCCAGTTAAACAAATGAAACAAAACATAATTATTTTTGGTCATTTATTTATTGAGGAAAATGATCCAATATTACATAGTTAGTGAGTGGCAAAAAGTATGTGAACCTCTAGGAATTAGCAGTTAATTTGTAGATCAGGTGCTTCAATCAATGGGATGACAATCAGGTGTGAGTGGGCACCCTGTTTTATTTTAAAGAAAACAGGGATCTATCAAAGTCTGCTCTTCACACACAATGTTTGTGGAAGTGTATCATGGCACGAACAAAGGAGATTTCTGAGGACTACAGAAAAAAAGAGTTGTTGATGCTCATCAGGTTGGAAAAGGTTACAAAACCATGTCTAAAGAGTTTGGTCTGCACCCGTCGACATGCAGACAGAATATTGTACAAAATGGAGGAAATTTTATGTGAGGAAACCAACCAACATCCCAGAACTGAAGCTGTTCTGTACGGAGGAATGGGCTAAAATTCCTCCAAGCCGGTGTGCAGGACTGATCAACAGTTACAGGAAACATTAGTTGCAGTTATTGCTGCACAGGGGGGTCACACCAGATACTGAAAGCAAAGGCTCCCACATACTTTTGCCCACTCACTAATATGTAATATTGGATTATTTTTCTCAATAAAACAAATGACCAAGTATAATATTTTGTCTAATTTCTTTAACTGGGTTCTCTTATCTACTTTCAGGACTTGTGTGAAAATTTGATGATGAGTTTTAGGTCATATTTATGTAGAAATATAGAAAAATTCTAAAGGGTTCACAAACTTTCATGCACCACTGTAATAATGAGAATGAATGTAAAGTGAATTACAAACCATTTTCCATTTTATTGTTTTTTTTCTTGTATATGATGGAAAAAATCTTAATCTCCCGGTAGCGGTCGCGTCTGCTCTTGGTCTCCTGGCCTTGACTTGTACTTTACCACTAAAAGTTTTGGTCTTGACTCGGACTCACCTCTAGCTGTCTTGACTACAACACTACTTGAAGGAAACCCGGGACTGAACATGCAGAATAAAATAAACATAGACAAACTCACTCATTTTTAACCTGCTGAGCCACCATTGTCATGTTACATACTACTCTAGCCTTGGCTTTGGACATCATGGTGAAATACTCTTTTCATTTATTAATTCTTATAAATCTAAGCCCTGTTGTCAGCGGTTATGTTGTTTTAACATTATGCTCTCAGCAAATCCCTTTGCAGCCAACGCCTTTCACACCACTTGCCACAATTTTCCAGAATGACATCAACGATGGGCTGTTTGTACGCTTACGTGACGTTTATGTTTAACTAAATTTCCCAGGTATTCTTAGAAGTCGTTCGGGGTGTCGCGTCCCGGGCGTAGCTCTCGATATTGTGAATTTGTTGTTTACTGAGCTTCCCGAAAGTGGGGCCGCTTTAAAACGACGTGTTTATTCAAACCCCGCCAGCTGCAGGTGGATGGACAGGGATGTGTTTATGTGCCTGCGTAGATATGGGATTTCAGAATACACCCGCTAATGCGACGGTGCTAAATTAGCGCAGCGGGATTTCAAACAATCTGTCCAAACACGCCGGGGTCAGGGGTCTGGCTGGGAGCGACTAAATGAAAACAGCGGCACACGCGCCGCCGGGCTGGGCCGTTAACACGTGCCCTAATGAAGGAAGCAAAACAATGGGTAGGGGTTTCCTGAGGCCAGCACTCTTTTTCCAGAATTGGATTTTGCGGCCCTTTGTTTTGCCTCGGCCTCCCCACGGAGCCCTTCAGCTCTGAACTGGCGTCATCGAGGGATCCTGAGGGGCTCTGGGGTGCCCCTGGCACTGTGTCCGCAGACCCTCGGGGGACCGTTGGATGTTTGGCCTCGAGATCTCGCGCCATTTCTGTGATAATTGCCTATGATCTTTGCCCCCTGGTAGCCCGTGGCCGTTGACTCTCAGATGAATATGGTTCTGTGGAACGTGGACCAGAAGGGAACGTAAGGGCAGCTTCTTTCTCCTGCACTCCTGCTCCTTCCTGCTCTGGGGGTGGGTATATGGGTACAGTGGTTTGCCATGTGAATTTGAATGATCTGGTGCAGATGTTTGGTATAGAAATGCACCCAAGTACATGAAATCCTAATGTCTGGAAAGATAATTATTTATAATATCCTTTTATAAGTTCATTAATGTTGTGATGCACAATTTTTAAAGCACAGGCTCTGGTATTGTACCTGTGCAGCAAATTGCAAAACTTTGTGACCTATCCTGCAGTAGGACTGGGCGGTATACTGGCTGAACCGGTACAATGGTGTTAATTTCCCATACGGTATGCATTTTTCATACCTCCATACCGGTGCATAGCAGAAACACAGCTCTAACAAATTGGCAGTAAATTCTATAATATTTTTCACCACTATGAGCACTGCTGAGTTCTGAGTAGAACTCAGAGCGAAAATACTTCAGCCAAAAATAGGCACATCTCTCTTTTAAGCTGTCTTTAAGACGTTGCACATTGCACAATAAAATCTGTTTACATTTCGCAACTTTTTCATGCAATTTCAAGAAAATTTGTGTCATTTTCTGAGGCGAAGTAAACCTTATAGCAATTAAAGCTTTAATTATAAAGATATATAAAACGGATTCGGCCAGTTTTAGCGTGATCGGCTTCAGCCAGTCTCATATAACGGATTCGGTGCCGGTCAACCACATGAACAGTGCTTTTACTAACTTTAATTCGTAATTCATTTCATGTCAGATCATAATGCAAAGTTTCAGGCACTTGATGGTTTAAGAGACATGTTTAAGAGATGGTTTGCTGACATGATCAGAAGGAAGTGTGTTTTGAATGCTACTTAGCTAGTCAACTAGATAGTCTCCCTAAATACCGCATTACTGATGATGGACTAGGGACACTACTAAGGGCTTTGTTATCCATTTTGAACACAACCATGTCTTCGGCGTGGAAACTTTTACAGCGTGCTGCTTGGATTGCATACATGGCGAACATAAGCCGTGAAGGATGTAGAAAACGATTGGAATAACAGATTTAATAAGACGTTTAAAACAGCATCGCCCCACTGAATATGCAGAGTTTGACAAAGAGAACAAAGTCAAAGAGGCTACAGCTAACGAGAGTCAGGCACAAGCCTGAATCTCTAAATAAATATATATATATATATATATATATATATATATATATACACACACATACAGTGGAGTTTTGAGTTGAACTCATTTTGTCTCTCATATATATATATATATATATATATATATATATATATATATATACACACATACACATACACACACACCCCAGGGACAAAAATAACGCCCAGCCCTATCCTGTAGGTGTATATGAGAGGACTTAGGACTTTAGAGGGTAATAGCAGGTCATTAAGTGTGTACAATAGGGTTTGTATAACCTTTGTATAGTTAACCTTGTATACATGTCACTGTGCTCTACGTTCTTCTCCAGGATTTAAAGGACATTTTGTTTCTTTGTTTCTTCTTTAGTGGCTTGTACTTTCAACGTCATATCAGACCGCAATATTGGGTTCATACGTACACACGGTGTTTATTGCTCAAAGTGAAAGCAGTAAATAAAGGTTAAGAGGTTTCTAAGAGGATATCGTATGAGTGTGTGTGTGCGCACACATGTCTGGATGTGTGGGTGGGGGGTATATAGGGACTGTGCAGAAATCGAGTTAGGGCACAGCTTTCACTAAATCTGTCAGCTCCATGTCCCCGGGTCATAAATAAACAAGGCGAGGTCGTGTGCTTGTCATCAGCCTTGTTAATGACCTCAAACCTGGTCCGATGTGACATTTTGAACACTGCCTCAATTCTGGCTTTTGTTCTGAAGTGGTAGGAAACAAAGGAAACCGAAGAACCCCGCGGGTATCAGGTGTAACCTCGTCAGGTATAAACTGCGCCATTCTGAACGACATATTTATTCATGTGTTGTGAACTATCGCTGGATTAAGTGAATAGAGCTGAAACTTAAGACACGTTTGATGCACTACGAGCGCTCGTTATTGGATCGTTTTACCCATGGTTCATGCTGAGCGTATTCCGAATTTCCTCGTCTTAGTCCTTGTCTTTATGGGCAGATGTATCAGGCATGCGATTATACATTAGGTGCTGCAGGAATGTGTATTGATCAGCGAGGGGGCCTCCTGGATCACATCTCATGAAACAGCTCAATCGGGGCCGCCATCCGCCATCTCGGGCTCTCTAATGCCTGAATAAGCGTCTGTGGTTGACTGCTGGAGTCCCTCTAAGTGTGTGGTGGTAACTGCATCCTCCGAAGGAATCTGCCTCGCTTTCAGACGAGCTGAGAAATGAAATAAACAATGCACTCTCTCACTCTCCTTCTCCAAACCCCTCCATGTCCATCCTGGAGAAATCGCTCAAGCTTTCAACAGCTGGATTCTGCCTCAGCAGGGGCACTTTGTGAAGTTGCCCAGCGAGCTCGGTAGTCCTTTGCTGCAGACCAGACTTCTGGAAGATCTAGGACCGAGGCCAGGCTGTTGAGGAACATATTTCATTGCTACTTGAAATCAAAAACACGCTCCTCTTGTTGCATCTAGCACTTGGGTAATGCAGCCTGCGGTCTCAAACCTGGGCCTCATCCCAAAACTTGCATCGGTCCCTTCTGTGTTTGGCGGTTTACGATGCATGTGGCACACTAGGCGCAGATGTGGCGAGCAATCAGAGCAGGAACACGGAGCTGGCATCAGCCTCATTTTACTTCTCTAATTAACCAATAAAAGGCTGTCTGCAAGGCCACGCTGACGTCATAGTGCTCGTGCGCTTGCAAGTAGGAGCCAAGTGTTGTGTATGGAGCATAAATAATAACGCATACAAAGAAGGTGAAGAAAATAGATGTTTTTTATGCGTTAATTGTTTTTCAAAGCCCATGTGTTAGTCCTCACCCACCCAAATTGGTAGCTGGTGTGTCGTAAAAGAAGAAGAAAATTGGGGTGAAAACAGAACAATATGGCAAACATTAGAGAGAAAGTGTTTCTCCGACTCTTTGGGGTGAAACAAAAAAGATCTGGGACGATATGAGATGAAGATGGAAAAAAAAGCCCAAAACACTAACAGCTCATCTTGAAAGGTGTCCAAACTGTAGTCTTTATTTGTCCCAAAATGTTGGACAGAAATTGTAATGTATGTTTTTATTTAGGGACCAAAACTTGCGTCCAGCACACACAGTCCGAATAGCATTTAGAGCTTGTTAGAGGGAGTTCAAAAACACCGTCAGTCCCTTTTATTTTCTTTCATAAGGCTTATCAGCTTCTGTTCAGGGTTAAATCTTGGCTCAGTTGTTTTCGAGGCTCTTTTGGAGGGGCAGATCCTCGGCAGCTGTGCTCCTGAATGCGTATAGTCTTCAGGAGAAGTCTTATTTTCTTTCACGCTGAATTAACCCCATAAATCCTTGGTCTCTACCTCAAATGGGACAACTTTGGTCTTTTACGAGCTCTTTTTCTCTCCTCGCTTCATCTCGTGCCGCTTTCCAGGCACCTCTCTCTCCTAATGGAGCTTGAATTTCAGAGGATCGCCCCCGACCCCCCTGCTTCCCTCTCTGATTTGCGGCTTCCCTCATGGAAAGTTTGACGCGTGCTGGCGGCCATCCAGGGGCAGCAGGACTCTCGAACCTCTAATGATGATTGAGAGCATGTCCGGGCCGCGCCGACAATCGCTGAGTCGTGAATATCTCATCTCGCCGCTCGGGGGTCGAGGCGTGCATTAAAGGAGCGCGGGTCATGCACGGTTTGGGGAAAGTAGAGGCCTGGATGTCCAAGGGGACGCTGGATTTTGGCTTTTACCGCACTCAGTTCTGACCTTGTGGTTTGGTTGCGAGAGGGGTGGAGTTAATCGAAGTTGAATCGAGGCTTTCTGTTGGTTAAGTGCAGGGGGACTTTATTGACAGGTAAAAGACGAGGACATTGGTATCTTCATTATTCATGACTAGAGAGAATGTGGAGTTCTTTATGGTAGTTAATGCTCGAAAGATAAATGAGGTAGCCATTGGAGAACAAGAGCCTCGGGGTTTGAGGTTGGTTCGATGCCTGAAGGGCGACTGTCAGGAACATCAGATTTTGGGATTTCCAGCTCTAATTACTATATCCGTGGAAAATCCATTCCAACAAACACCCAGACCCCAACGGTGCCTCAAATTCAACTTCCTCATCTGCTTTTGGTATCATCAGCTACATTTGCACAGGCAAAGGCCACAAAGCCGAAAGCAGAAATGATGCAGAGAAGCTACATCAGGACTTTTATAAGGCAAGACTCTGAAGAAGATGGAAATGATGCCATCATCTCCATCAAAAGCTGCGGCGAGGGTTCAACCGTTCCAGACTTTACATAATATGTAAATGAAATTATATTATTTCTAAATGAAATTTTACGGAACCCATATTGGAAAACGTACTGGAAAAAAATCATGGTGCATTTGGTAAGGACCTATTACAGGTTAAATAAAACATCCAAAAATGCATGGTATTTTGCATAAAACTGTAAGTAGAGCTTTTGTATTGGTCGTTGATGAGATAGAAGCGGTCGTCTCAGACATTTGCCATTCTGCATGAGTGAAAATCTAATCAGTATTTAGACTAAATTGTTCCCTGATGATGTTACCACTCTACTCTTCATGGCTTTCTCCTCTCACATAAGGTTCCCTTCTGGTCCGGTCTTGGCCGCACCGTCATTATATCCACTCTCGAATCACCCCGAAAGAATTCGTCTGGTGCGTAACGACATCATCGTCTAAACAGACTGGCTTCTATCACGGCTGATCAGGAAACTCTGATGCCTTTAGATGGGAGAAGGGGAAAAGGGTTGTCCTGGAGCTAGCTGCCAAACAGTGGTCAGAGCAGCATCAGCCTGACTTGGCTTGAGGAACTGTAGTTCTTTTTTTACAACCAGTTATTGAGTACACATGTCTGAAACCATCTGAAAACACTCCTGTTGGGACAGGCTGGGGTAGCTACCGGTGCAGGAAGTAGGATCTGTCGGTGTGTGGTATGGGTCTTGAGTTAATGTGGCGAGAATTTATAGGTTGGTTCTTTTCTGCTCTTCATTGCATTCTGGGAGTTGTGGCTTAGAATGAATTTGACTCAAGCTGGATATGATACCCTGTGGACCGCCCGCTTGTATGTATGGCTTGGTGTGATTTATGCGTCCCATTAATCAGGGTTTAAATCGGGATTAGTGCCAGCGGGTCTCGGCTCTATTTATTGGTTTGATACCAATAGCTCTTTTAAGAAAGTGCACTACATAGGGTGCAGGATGATATTAAGGAGTGAGCAACTATTTGGGATTGAACCAACCTGTCCAACTGCTCATGACCACAAAAAATTAATCAGCCAATCATATGGCACAACTCAATGACATGGTCAGGACGACCTGCTAAAGTTCAAACCAAGCATCAGAATGGGGAAGTTGGATGACTTAAGTGACTTTGAACGTGGTGCTAGAAGGGCTGGTCTGAGTATTTCAGAAATTGATGATCTACTGGAATTTTCACACACAGCGCCATCTGTAGGTTGTACAGAGAATGGTTAGATAAAGAGAAAACATACAGTGAATTGTAACCTCATATGCCTGTTCTGATAGGAGTGGCACCCGGTGTGGTCTTATCCTGCTGTAGCCTATCTGCTTCAAGGTTTGATATTTTGTGATTTCAGAGATTCCCTTCTGCATTTGTAACAGTGGTTATGAGGTACTGTTGCTTTTCT
Organism: Ancistrus triradiatus; assembly: GCA_025084515.1. Classification (NCBI taxonomy): domain Eukaryota; kingdom Metazoa; phylum Chordata; class Actinopteri; order Siluriformes; family Loricariidae; genus Ancistrus; species Ancistrus triradiatus. Next base: position 25,266 of record JAJAGP010002404.1, on the reverse strand, counting down.
ATCAGCTCAAATCAGTCCACACACACACAAGCATCAAAAAGTATTCGAACACTTAAGCCACACTTACAAACGCATAAATTCCGATGCATTACAAAACAACATGTCAAACCAAGTAGCATTTATTTTAAAGGACAATATTTCAAGCAATGCATATTTTTGTTAAGCAAAAAAATATATTGTGGTTAAACATATAAAAAGACTACATATGTTGTTCAGAATTAGACACAAAAGAGTATTTGGATACTTGAGCCTGTTCTGGTTGACACAGTTAATTCATAGTTAATGTGATGAACTCTGGAGGTGATTACTCTGGGACAGCTGAATGAAACTGAAGGTAACTGGTTACATACGTCCACTATAAATTCCGTTCGAACTCGCTGGTTACAAGCATTTGCAAAAATAAGTCACAATTTTAATAGTTTTGCTGATCTTGGCTTTTAACTTCCTCCTGCTTTTCATCGTCTCTCCAGAAGTCACCCAGAGGAAAGCAGACAAAGACAGAGTCATAAATGAAAGCTTGTCTGCCGGTAGCTCTCGTCTCTGGACGCTTGTCGATCTCAGTGGGACAAACCACATGCAGTTGATGTGTAAATGTACAGAAGCAGGACTGAAGCAGAGCGGACGAAGTTTTCACGCCCCGAATTTATTGCCTTTCTGTCTTGCGTTGTTTCTCAGCCAGAATGCGACTTGGAGCTCTTGGCCACGAGTCTGGCCAGACATACAGTGCAGACTCAGGACACTGATAAAGCACTCACTCAAGCACACTCACACGCGCACACACACACACACACACACACACACACACACACACACACACACACACACACACACACAAACACAGACCGATAGGAAAAAGTGAGAGGACCCTGGTAATTTAAGCTTCTGCTTCAGAAGCTCTTTTACAGAAACTGCCGTTTCAATCCAGTTGTTTAATATGATTTTTTTTCCCATGTGAATTAAAATTAGCATTTTAAAAAATACGTTGGTGGGAACTAGGAGTGTGCAATACTGACAAAAAGTATATTTTCTGGGATTTTTCTCGATAACGATAATTAAATGATACTTTTGGATTTTGTGTATATCCTGGGTTTATCCTGGACATTTATGTCTTCCTGTCTGTTGCTTTTCTTGTTGTAAGGCACTGTTTTGCAGAATGATTCCACTGAAGCTTGCTGAGTGTGTTTCTGTGCTGGTACCTTAGCTGATTTAAGCCTGTCGTGAACAGCTGACTCTCGAAGTTTGTCTTAATTTTCATATTGTGCATGGTGGTTAGTTTGCAAATGGTTAAATAGGTTAGTTGTTGAGCTGTCTTTAATGGCAACCGATTTCAGACATACAGTGGTGCTTTGAAAGTTTGTGAACCCTTTAAAATGTTCTATATTTCTGCATAGATATGACCTAAAACATCATCAAATTTTCACACAAGTCCTTAAAGTAGATAAAGAGAACCCAGCTAAACAAATGAGACACAAATATTATATTTGGTCATTTATTTAATGAGGAAAACTATTCAATATTACATATTAGTGAGTGGCAAAAGTATGTGAACCTCTAGGATTAGCAGTTAATTTGAAGTTGAAATTAGAGTCAGTGGGCACCCTGTTTTATTTAAAGAACAGGGATCTACTAAAGTCTGCTCTTCACAACGTATGTTTGTGGAAGTGTATCATGGCACGAACAAAGGAGATTTCTGAAAACCTCAGAAATTGTTGTTGATGCTGGAAAAGGTTAGAAAACCATCTCTAAAGGGTTTGGACTCCACCAATCCACAGTCAGGGTTGCAAGAAGAAAGCCACTGCTCTCCAAAAAGAACATTGCTGCTCATCTGCAGTTTGCTAAAGATCACGTGGACCAGCCAGAAGGCTATTGGAAGTTTTGTGGACGGATGAGACCAAAATGGAACTTTTTGGTTTAAAAGAAAAGCGTTATGTTTGGAGAAAGGAAAACACTGCATTCCAGCATAAGAACCTTATCCCATCTGTGAAACATGATGGTGGTAGTATCATGGTTTGGGCCTGTTTTGCTGCATCTGGACCAGGACGGCTTCCCATCATTGATGGAACAATGAATTCTGAATTATATCAGATAATTCTAAAGGAAAATGTCAGGACATCTGTCCATGAACTGAATCTCAAGAGAAGGTGGGTCATGCAGCAAGACAACGACCCTAAGCACACAAGTCGTTCTACCAAGGAATGGTTAAAGAAGAATAAAGTTCATGTTTTGGAATGGCCAAGTCAAAGTCCTGACCTTAATCCATAGAGAAATGTTGTGGAAGGACCTGATTGAAGAGCCGAGCAGCTAATGGGAGGAAAACCCACCAACATCCCAGAGCTGAAGCTGTTCTGTACGGAGGAATGGGTTAAAATTCCTCCAAGCCGGTGTGCAGGACTGATCAACAGTTACAGGAAACGTTTAGCTGCAGTTATTGCTGCACAGGGGGGTCACACCAGATACTAAGAAAAGGTTCACATACTTTTGCTACTCACTGATATGTAATATTGGATCATTTTTCTCAATAAATAAATGACCAAGTGATGACTTGATTAGTGATATGCTCACTGCAAAGACTGTTGCACATGAGTAGTCTATGCAGTGAGTATATCACTGAGCGCATGCAGGATGCTAGCATTATATGTGATATGTGGCATGTTTTTGACATACTTGTGACATACTTGTGACATACTCGTTAATGTCAGCTCACACATTGTTAAAACAACAGCTAAGACAATATCATAGACGATACGCAGCAAACACCCCTAGTGGGAACACTTGATGAAAGCCAGCGTAACACCTTGTAAGACGTGCTACTGCGATCCTCAAACAAACACACTGTAGTTGTCAAAAAGACTTCCCCAGACTCACATCTTATAATTACACTGAGCAGCTGTTTGAGGAGTGATATTTCCTCTGTTTACCTAAAAGGGGATCAAACAGACACTTTATTTGTTGAACTGTTGTTGGAGTGTTACGTGATTATTAGTACAGTTACAGTGCTCTGGTAAAGGCATGGATGCTCCGTCATGTAAATGATAAAGTCATGATGTTCAATATCAATTCAAAATGAGGTCTGAAGCTGGTAAGTCATGATAGTCATTTGTTTTAGTCGGTTAGGTGAATAACATACCCCATGCATTATAGCGGGAATACAGATAGCAGGAGTTTGGATAGTGAGGTTTGAGTATATAATCAATATGTTTTGAGGACTTTCATGAGCCACAATGCAGTTTCTGCTTTGTATGAAAGTCATTCGGACACATGAGATTTTAAACACTGCCTGCCAGAGTAAATTTAGAGAACAGTCTGTGCTACAGCCTCTATGAATCTGTCGAAGCAGAACCTCCTCAAACAAAAAGTTGCTCTGTAGCGGGGGAGTTAGCACAGAGAGTTAGCCCTCTCCGCTTCACTAACTACTAACAGCATTAGTTTAATGTATTCTGGCCGGCTCGTGAATCAGGCGTGTTTCAAATCCCATTCAGACGCAGAGCTCGTAAAAGTGTCCAAACCACATGTGTTCTACTTCATCTCGTTTCCACTTACGTAACTAATAACTCAGCAAATATGGATTACTTCAGGTCTGGATCGCTCTTGGTGCGAATGTACCAAGGCACAGTCTGAAAGGAGGCTTTATGAGGGGTCTTGAAAACGCTAGGAAGAATTTAAGCTTTGCGAGTTGCACGCTTGTCTTTTTCCTTAAAGACTGAGTGATGTGGGACGTGAAAATTTAGAGTGACAGAAATATATATATATGGTCTGAAGCAAAGGTCTGAGCAAATGTTATGGTTATTTTCTAAAGAAATAAAGCTGCAGAATGTCTGAAGGAACTTTAATTGTGCCTCAGTTCCAGGTGAAAAGTGTGGAAAACAGCTTTGTTTAAAGGTTAAATAAACGTGAGATAATAAAGGAATACATATTTTTAGCAGAGCAAAAATAAATCAGACGGGTTCAAAAGCCAAATAAAAATACAAGAACATATTGGCGATTAGCAATATATAAACAAAATTAAAATGTAAAAGTCAAGTTGATTTATATAGCATGCTTTACAGTGGAGCATTGTCTCAAAGCAGCTTTACAATTATCTAGTCCCAACGCTGTAATTGAGCAAGACTAGGGTGACAGTGGAAAGGAAAAACTCACTAAAAGTTATAAGGAAGAAACATTGGCAGGACTACGACTCAAAGAGGGACCCAACCTCCTTGGGCAGCCTAGATGTTATATGTAAGAATTAAACTAAGTTAACCAACTAATAAGTCTATAATAATTGTTTAAATAAATAGAAACTAAATAAAAACATACAGTGGTATGAAAAGGATTTCCTATTTTTTTGCATGTTTGTCACACTTTAGTGTTTCGTAACACCAAACCAATTTAAATATTAGTCAAAGACAACACAAGTAATCACAAAATGCAGTTTTTATGAAGGTGTTTATTATTAAGGGAGAAAAAAATCCAAACCTACATGGCCCTGTGTGAAAAAGTGATTGCCCCCTAAACCTAAAATAACTGGCTGGGCCGCCACCCTTAGCAGCAACAACTGCACCCAAGCGTTTGTGATAACTTGCAGTGAGTCTTTAACAGCGTTGTGGAGGAATTTTGGTCACTCATCTTTGCAGAATTGTTGTAATTCAGCCACATCAGAGGGTTTTCCAGCATGAACGGCCTTTTTAAGGTCATGCCACAGCATCTCAATAGGATTCAGGTCAGGACTTTGACTAGGCCACTCCAAAGTCTTCATTTTGTTTTTCTTCAGCCATTCAGAGGTGGACTTGCTGGTGTGTTTTGGATCATTGTCCTGCTGCAGAACCCAAGTTCGTTTCAGCTTGAGGTCACGAACAGAGGCCAGACATTCTCCTTCAGGATTTTTTGGTAGACAGCAGAATTCATAGTTCCATTTATCACAGCAAGTCTTAAAGGTCCTGAAGCAGCAAAACAGCCCCAGACCATCACACTACCACTTTTCTGAAATGCTGTGTTACTTTTACGGCAGATGTAATGGGACACACACCTTCCAAAGAGTTCAACTTTTGTCTCGTCAGTCCACAGAATGTTTTCCCAAATGTCTTGGGGATCATCAAGATGTGTTCTGGAAAAATTGAGACGAGCTTTAATGTTCTTTTTTCTCAGCAGGTTTTCGTTTTGGAACTCATGCAGGCCATTTTTGCCCAGTCTCTTTCTTATGGTGGAGGCATGAACACTGACCTTAACAGAGGCAAGTGAGGCCTGCAGTGCTTTGGATGTTGTTGTGGGGTCTTTGTGACCTCTTGGATGAGTCGTCGCTGCACTCTTGGGCTAATAATTGGTCAGCCGGCCACTCCTGGAAAGGTTCACCACTGTTCATTGTCTTCACCATTTGTGGATAATGGCTCTCACTGTGGTTCGCTGGAGTCCCAAAGCTTTAGAAATGGCTTTATAACCCTTTCCAGACTGATGGATCTCAATGACTTTCTTTCTCAATTGTTCCTGAATTTCTTTGGATCTCGGCATGATGTGTAGCTTTTAAGGATCTTTTGGTGTACTTCACTTTGTCAGGCAGGTCCTATTTAAGTGATGTCCTGATTGAGAACAGGTGTGGCAATAATCAGGCCTGGAGGCTAGAGACAGTGAACTCAGTTGTGATAAACCATAGTTAAGTTTTAACAAGGGGGGGGCAATCACTTTTTCACACAGGGCCATGTAGGTTTGGATTTTTTTCTTCCCTTAATAATAAACACCTTACAATATAATTTATTAACTATTTACATAGTGGTGCAGCACATTGTGTTGAAGCTGCAGACCTACACATGAAGTAGTACCAAAAATCCACAGTTTTTGGGAAAATGGAGGAGGTTTATTGCTGGTGTTTAAGGAAAAGCTTCAGGATTTTTACTGAAATTACCCACAGCATGAGACTGGATATTCACAGCCTGAGTTATGAACATGTCAAGATTTTTTTTTTTTTTATCCAAGCGCACACGTGTGTTCAGTTTTAAAAGATGTACAGTGGGCCCTTGTGGGTCCTGAATGCTGTACGATGCTTAATGTGTATTTCAGAGACCAGATGATAGAGGCATTTGAAGCATTCCTCAACAGATGGGGTGAAAAACAGATAAGGAGCTGTGGTATGAAAATGATTTGGAACACCAGGCTTAGAATATGCAGATCATCTCATAATTGAGTCTTTAGGGGGTTGGGAGTGTCCTGATATTAGAGGACACATGAGTAATATATGAACTCGACTGGTCCCTAAAAATACATGAGTAGCATGGCGCCAAACCTCAGGCAAACAAAATACATCTTTAATTTGCTTTGTAGTTAGATTAAAGGTGTGCAGACGACGATACATTAAGTATTTCAAACTGTTAATAAAATTTCACAGCTTCTGCAGGAACAAACTTGTATTCTGTAAAGTTCTGCCTATTTTATTAAACGCTAAAAAGATCATCTGAAAAGGTGTTTTCCAACAAAACAAAACAAACTTTTCCGACAGGGTAAAAAATAATCCATTGAAATATATCACATGCCTGGAAACATTGTGTAACTTCTCATTTACAATGTAATTTGACCAGGGGTAGCAAAACTTTTGCCTACCAAAGTAAAAGAGAACACTTTTTTTTACAAGGAATATGAAGCTGCTTTTTCTTGTTCTTATCAGTGATTAATCTTGGGTTCATCAGTCAAATAAAGGAATAATTTAAACAAAAACACACATAGCTTTCGAACCACTCAAGAAAATGTTTTATCAAACAACTAATTCAGTTAATAACGTCAGTAAATTATAGCCATCCCATTTCTGTAGCGTTCTGTGAAGCTGCCTGTGAAGAAACTGTTCCAGATTTTTGTAAGGATTTTGTTTAACTTGTTCCTTGATTTGACTGATGAACCCAAGATTAATCACTGATAAGAACGAGAAAAAGCGTATTCCTCGTGTCGCCACTATGTCCAGTGTGTCCCTAAGCAACACGTGATACATCATTTAATCCTATTGTACAAGTTTACATTTGGATATGCATTGATTATTTCTCAAACTGTGAGACTTGATCACTTAAATGTTAAAGAAAAGAACTAAATCCACTTTAAAATTTAATGTAACGATAATTCATTAAGGATTCATTAATGGAGGATCTTCAAGTACACCTTATTTCTATACTGTTGTTTATATTGAGAATAATGGAGATTCAGATAAGATTTTAAAATAGATTCTGCAACTGAACAGCCCACTCACAACAGCCTAGGTCTTTGTGAGCTGGCGGATTCCCTCCTGCTGAGACGTGATAAAGTTCAGTCGAAAAGATGGAAGCAGTCAGGAACGAAGCCAGGAGCGAGTGATGGACCGAGACCAATAAAGGCCATGCTGATGTAAGCCATTTGGTCTCTGACGTGTATATATGTATTTTATAACGCAGGAAAAAGAGTGATATGAAATCTGACATCCAGACTGACGAGCAACAGGTGATTTAAAGAGGCAGGGTACAAATTCTGATGTCATAAATCCCATTAAATGCAGGTGGAGCGCCACATTCTCACTCAAGGTGCGATTGGTTCAATATGCTCCGTATCTGAACGTGAGATGATCACATCCATCAAACTTTCTGCTTATCAGGATGGCCTTCGAGGTTTGGCCGTGAACCTGGACTGCATGAGGAAGCGCAGATGCTTTTCATCATGAATACATCTTTCTTTATGACAGTCAGATAATATAGTTACTATATTAAGATTGAAGTAGATGGGCAGTATTTTACTATGGCAATTATATTATTTAATATACATATATGTAATATATAATGCAATCAGAAAGTCTTGAGACCCTTTCACCCTTTCACATTTTTAATGTTGCAGACTAAAATAAAGCAAAATTCAAGTTGTCCCCCATCAATCTGCACTCAATACCCCATAATGAGAAAGTGATTTTTATTAGTGAACATATTAGAAAGGAAAAACGAAAATGTCGCATGGACATAAGTATTCAGACCCTTTGCTATGACACTTGAAATCTAGCTCTGGGGTCCTCCCATTTCTCTTGATCATCTTTGAGGTGTTTCTACATGTTTACTGGAGTCCACCTGTGGTTAATTCATTTGATTGGACATGATTTGGAAAAACACACATCTGTTTATATAAGGTCTCACAGCTAACAGTGCATGTTAAAGTAAAAACCAAACCATGAGGAGGAAAGAACTGCCTGTAGAGCTCAGAGACAGGATTGTGTGGAGGCACAGATCTGGAGAAGGCTACGAAACATTTTGCTGCACTGAAAGTTTCCAAGAGCACAGTGGCCTCCATAATTCTTAAATAGAAGAAGTTTGGAAGAACCAGGACTCTTCCTGAGCTCCAAATATGCTGTGTGCAGATGGGAGAAACTTCCAGAAGTCAACCATCACTGCAGCACTCCAGTAATCTGGGCTTTATGGCCACTGACATAGTCGCATAGTATTTCTTATACTACTGTAATGTAAATATAAAGGGTGTTTTCACAAGAAAACTGTGTGAAATAAAGCTGGAAACATGAGTGGAACTTCCTACGCACCATCCAAAGCCTAAACACATCACTCCCTCCAGGAAATACACAACACCATGGTTCTTTAGCTACAAGCACACATTAACAATAACACACACTGTAGAACCAAAATGTAAACTTGCATGATAGAATATAAACATTAATAAACATACCTCACTGGCTGCACATACCCAAGAGGGAATGTGTCGACTTCAAGAAACACTAATTTGCAGAATAGGTAATTCAGTATCACCTCTTAAAACTTTAAGTAAGCAAATACAGCACGGTGCTACATGTAGGAAGCAGCAGCAGACAAATGACCAGCGCTCAGCAATGCTAGGTACAGTGGCGCCAAAAAGTATTTAGTCAGCCACTGATTGTGCAAGTTCTCCTACTTAGAAAGATGAGAGAGGTCTGTAATTTTCATCATAGCTACACTTCAACTATGAGAGACCAAATGAGAAAGAAAATCCAGGAAATCACATTGTCGGATTTTTTAAGAATTTAATTGTAAATTATGGTAGAAAATAAGTATTTGGTCAATAACAAAAGTTTGAATCAATACTTTGTAACATAACCTTTGTTGGCAATGACAGAGGTCAAACATTTCCTGTAAGTCTTCAGCAGGTTTGCACACACTGTAGCTGGTATTTTGGCCCATTCCTCCATGCAGATCTCCTCTAGAGCAGTGATGTTTTGGGGCTGTCGCTGAGCAACATGGACTTTCAACTCCCTCCACAAATTTTCTATGGGGTTGAGGTCTGGAGACTGGCTAGGCCACTCCAGGACCTTGGAATGCTTTTTACGGAGCCACTCCTTCATTGCTTGAGTGGTGTGTTTGGGATCATTGTCATGCTGGAAGACCCAGCCACGTTCCATCTTCAATGCTCTCACTGATGGAAGGAGGTTTTGGTTTTAAATACATGTCCCCGTTCATTCTTCCTTTAACACGGATCAGTCGTCCTGTCCGCTTTGCAGAAAAACAGCCCCAAAGTATGATGTTTCCACCCCCATGCTTCACAGTAGGTATGGTGTTCTTGGGATGTAACTCAGCATTCATCTTCCTCCAAACACGATTTGAGTTTTTAACAAAAAAAAATCTATTTTTTTTTATCTGACCACATGATATTCTGCAAATCCTCTTCTGGATCATCCATATGCTCTCTGGCAAACTTCAGGCGGTCCTGGACATGTACTGGCTTAAGCAGGGGGGCACGCCTGGCACTGCAGGATCTGACTCCCTCTCGGCGTAGTGTGTTACTGATGGTAGCCTTTGTTACTTTGGTCCCAGCTCTCTGCAGGTTATTCATCAGGTCCCTCCGTGTAGTTCTGGGATTTTTGCTCACCGTTCTCATGATCATTTTGACCCCACGGGATGAGATCTTGCGTGGAGCCCCAGATCGAGGCAGATTATCAATGGTCTTGTATGTCTTCCATTTTCTTACAATTGCTCCCGCAGTTGATTTATTTACAGCCTGGTGCAGGTATACAATTTTCGTCCTGGTGTCCTTCGACAGCTCTTTGGTCTTGACCATGGTTGAGTTTGGAGTCTGACTGTTTGAGGCTGTGGACAGGTGTCTTTTATACAGATAATGAGGTCAAACAGGTTCCATTAATACAGGTAACGAGTGGAGGACAGAAGAGCTTCTTAAAGAAGTTACACGTCTGTGAGAGCCAGAAATATTGCATGTTTGGGGGTGACCAAATACTTATTTTCCACCATGATTTACAATTAAATTCTTTAAAAATCCTCATAGTGGAAGTGTACCTATGATGAAAATTACAGACCTCTCTCATCTTTCTAAGTGGGAGAACTTGCACAATCAGTGGCTGACTAAATACTTTTTGGCCCCACTCTAGGTCAAGCCGTCACAGCACTTGTAGTGTTAGTGTACAAACTTCTCCATTTCACGTCACCGCTCGTGTCCATGTTCTAAATATTTCCTACTTAAGCATGGAGTTAATGCAAAGTAAATCAAAATTCTTGAAATAAATTAAACAAAAGATATGTAAACAAACATCAAAGTATGACATAAATAATACTTCTGGCACTAAAATAGACAATAAACCTTGACATGCTAAATTTGACCAGCTGTTTATGCTGCAACGTCCCGAGCTACAAGACAGATTTTTATTGCCTATTATAATTTGTTAGAATTGTTAAGACGTCTGTTGTTAAAGGGCACGGACACTGATCAGATGGTTGTTAAATGGTGCTTACCTCTGGTATTACCCACTATATGTAAAGTGCTTTAACGTTTGAAGAAATATGCTTAGATTTGTTTCCTGCAGAGATTGTGTAACAATTTCAGTTGGAAACCCAAGTAAACCAGGGATGCTTAAGCTTTTGCACGAAGCTATAAGTAGCGAGACACGTCTGCTAGGTGACCGCGAGTGTGTATGTGTGCACACATTGTGAATCATTTCTGCACATCTCTGATTAGGGCACAGGAGAGCAGGTCTAACCATGTAAACACCCCCTGCACACACCCCCAGGGGGCGCCGCCTGGCACACACACCACACCCTCCCCTGGGGCAGAGAGGAAGTGATTGCAGGAGAAGAGGAAGGCAAGATATGGGAGCGGGACCGATAGGGTGGTCATGCTGTGGTTCTGCAGATTATAGCAAAACTTTCCATCTGAAAAGCCGCCAATCCAAACAGGCTGGTGTGTTTTAGGTCACCGTCTAATTGTGGGCACCTTCGCCCAGCTTCTGCTCCTCCTGATCTCGTATCAGTGTGTTTTGTTTTTCTTCCTTCCTTGTGTGGGTCGAGCAGACTCTCTGATCTCCTGGGGTTCCTCGCTCACCCTGGTAACAGTAATTGATCACGCTCGAGGGAGCGTTCATTCCTCGTTCTCCAGCATCAGTCTCAGTCACTTTAGCTAACACACCTGGAGCAGGTCGCGATCAGTGCCGAGTGTTTTTGAAGCTTAAAGGTTGCAAGGATCTAGAGAAACAAGCTAAACCCTTAGAGGTCACCGCTGCCACCTGTATGTTTGAGTCACATCTTTTATCGGATAATGTTTTACTGTTTCAGTACCGCTTCAGAGTTGGTGCTGCTTTGTGTTTATAAAGAGGCATAAATTGAGAAATAATGAGTTACATATAGAAGATCTCATGTTTGTTTTGATCGGTGCAGGAGAGTTACTGCTTCTATTATCGTATCTTTACCCTTTACACAGAAAAAAAAACTTCTGTAGTTTCAGATTTACAGGCTGAACTGACTCCACATTGCAGGGTAAATCATAAACACTGTCTATTTGCAGCACACACAATGCATGCAGGAAGCAGAGACACAGGAAAGTTAGGGTGCATTCATTTGTGTCATACTGTATCTGTTATGTGTGATTTTCTTTTGTCTTTCTTCTTTGCTGTTTTAATGCGTTTTGATTAGAAGGAAATCTGATTTTCGTTTTGTATGTGCGTGTTTGGGTCCATTGGCGGAAAAATAATTTATTACAAATATTATGAATATTACATTCATTTGTCTGATGTACTTACTCAGAATTTGGCGCTGTTTTATATCCCTCTTAGCCATGATAAAATCTCCTCTGTCACATCTGTTGCTGTTATTGTATTTTTATAACTCCAGCACATGTGTGATCGAGCGGAATTTACTCGAGTGTGTGCTTAGACTGTTTTTAACCCCTGTTATGTTCTGGATGGGGTTAATGTGGGGTTATTGGCTGTCGTGCTAGCTGAGCCGGCGTGGGAGTCTGCGAATAGCCCATTAGCGTTTGGGCTGAAAGCGAGAGCAGATTTGATATTGTGGGGAAACAATAAGTAATATGTAGCAGGAAATTCAATTGCCCTTCTCCTACAGCATCAAATTCAGAGCTGAGCTTCCTTTGCCAAATCAATTTCACGGGCTCTTTAAACGAGGTTAGGGCATTTCTGTGAAAGCTGCGCTATTGAACATCTACAGTTTCAGAGCGCGATCCTGCTAAAACATGCTGTTAACTTTCAGCACAGCAATCTGTGTCTCGAAACTAAGTTAACTCCCATAGTTCAGCAAAACCAACCAGGAAGAATGAAAGGAAAGCATGAGAATAATCACGTTCTAAGAAAAGAAAAGGTTTTTGGACCCAAAACATGTATTTTTATAAACGTTACAGTCACTTCATTGCTGCTACTCTAACAATGCATTGTTTTGCATGAAAGTAATGGGATTGAATTGTTTGTGTAGGTTCTTGAGGACATTTCACCTCTCATCTGAAAGGCTTCTTAAGTTCTAGGGTTAGGGTTAGTTCTAGTTCTTTTGGATCAGAAGTTAAACGTCTTCCAGAACCAAGAAGAAATCCAGTTGCCTTTAGCTCAAACAGTTGAGTCTAATGGGATTTTATTCTTTTAATTGCATGTTGTATAATGTCTTAATGAAGGGTCTTTCAAAATGTCTCATTCAAAATCCATTCATCTTGATTTTAGCAAATGAAATGAATAAATATCTCACTACAATATCACACTGCTTGTCCATTGAACTCAGACTCCACTGAGCAATGCAGAATCTCCTTTGTAGCCAAAGTGGACTCAGATAACAGACCCTCACTGAAGCATGTGCGTCTCTGTATATTTAATAAGGTTGGCGCTCAGTGGGCATGTTATGTACCGTAACGACATTACCAACACATCATTTTGTCCGGCTGCACAAGCTTCACTGGCAGTGAGCGGAGTGTGTGCATGCTCAGAGCAAAACATCTCAGTGTTTACTGAACAGTACACTTCGTTTGCCCCCATCTGGAAGCATGGCTTCTCTGTATGATAATTGGTCAACTTCTCAAATGGGCGGAGCCTCGTAACCAGCTGCTAATCACTGTGTCAGGAAAATTACTGGCTTCTCAACTTCAAAAATTCACACCAATGGGACTCAGAAAGGCAGTTAGTTCCGTTGCCTAATACGAAGTCATTTTAGATAACACATTTTGTTATGTTATTTGTAAATAAATGATAAGACTGGAGGATTAAGGATTAAGTGTAAGGTTATGGCTGGCCAGTAAAATGATGTTAAACAGCTTCATATATAAACCTGTGAGCTCTGCTATGAGAATTTCATCTAAGAATGTTCAAAATAATGCCTGTTGCTGTGTTGGCACAAAATGCAAATTAGATCAATAATTAGGTTTTTTTTTTTTTCATGACCCTTCTTTTTGGTCTCTGTTTACTAGTAGCTCCAAATATTCCTAGGGACTGTGGACTAGGGACTAGCGGGTAAGGTACTGGACTATGGACCGGAAGGTCCAGGTCCAATCTCTGCCAAGATGCCAATGTTGGGTCCTTGAGCAAGGCCCTTAACCCACAATTGCTTGGATTGTAAGATCAATTGTAAGTCGCTCTGGATAAGGGCATCTGCTAAATGCTGTAAATGTAAATGTATTCTCTGAAAGTATACAGCAAAATGTATATCAATTTGGGTCATCCAAATATGACAAAAAGCCTGCAGATCTGGGACTTGTGATGTGACGGTTGAGCAGTGCATTTAAGGAGCTCTGGAATGTACTGTCATCCTGTGTGTACCTCTGCCTGCATCCAGCGGACTTTGGGTTACGCTTACACATGCTAACACATTCAGGACCATGTAGCAAAAGGATAGATTTTGCATTTTTCGAAATCATTTTTTAATAACCTTGTTGATCATAGCAAAGGACTGATACTGCACTGGGAAAATATTTTAGTAGGTGCCATTAGTAGTAGTAAATTAGTAGAAGTAAACATAAACATATGATTAGCTACACTATGTAAGTGGAATATTGTTACATTAGCTGCAAAGTATAAAGTACAAGTAACTGTGTTTTGTTGCTGAATTTAATTCAATTAAGCTACACTTTTACTAATGAAAACTGCAGTTCTGAAAGAATTATGCAGTTCTGCTCACTCCTGCAGTTCACTGACAATGAGCTGGAAGTACTTTTTGTTTCTTAAGATCATTTGCTAGCATATTTCTGTTATATAGCAACAATGAAAAGGCAGTGTGACTAATCACGTTAGCCATCAGACTAATCAAATCATGTTAGCTTTTGTATGTAAATCACTTTGTAGTTGATTTGGTTCAAGACAAGATCAAATCTATTATAATAAAGTACTGATGCACTAGTTAGCTGAGCTGCTGAACTTGCTATCTTGCTATATATATATATATATATATATACCACAGTGCACAGTTAAACCTAACCCTAACTAGCTGACCAACTAGGGACTCTCACAATGTAAAACCTGTTGTAGTGCTGATGATTCTAGAGAGTTAGCTTAGCTGCTGAATACTTTGTGTCACTACAGTCATGCTAACTAGCAAGAATGATGGTAGCTAGCAAGCACTGTGACTAATGAAATTAGCATAATGCTAACCCACCCTCAGCCTCCCTTTGCCTTCATTTATCTCATTGTTGCCTACAAACTGTGTCACCACTTGAAATCTATTACTCTCACATTAAAGTTATTGTTCAATCAGCTTAGCTTCTGAAGGGTTATAAAACCAGTGTAGCATTTGGTTCCCTCTCATGATGTTGACACAATCTTTGAAATGTGTTAGATATGAGAACATCATGTATTCTTCAGGAGAGAAGAGCTTTTGTTGCCTAAAATGTACTATATAAAATAAGCACTATAAAAATAAGCCATATTTTTTGCCTCACAAGGCCAACACTGAGGTTTGACAAGTTAAATAATGCTACGTTTGAATTCACAGACCTGAAAGTTTACATTTACAGCATTTAGCAGACGCCCTTATCCAGAGCAACTTACAATTGATACAACCTTACAATCCAAGCAATTGTGGGTTAAGGGTCTTGCTCAAGGACCCAACAGTGGTAGCTTGGCAGAGGTGGGATTTGAACCCTGGACCTTTTGGTCCATAGTCCAGTATCTTAACCGCTAGGCTACCATAGTTATATGTTCCACTTTTTAAGGTTTTAATGGAAGCGTGAGTGCTCAGGCGATGAACAATCGGTAGAAACTGAATAAAATATTTTGTGGCATGACACAGCAATTAATTCTGTTGCTAACAGGGAACAAATTCGGAATTCCAGCATGGTTTATTTATAGATATGTCAACGTCAGGTGCCAGTTGCTGTTCCCTGCATGGGCATGAAGATTAAAAATTTCTTGGATAGGGCCATACCTGAGGGGAAAATCGGGAGGGAGGGGTTGGCTGTACTCCCTGTACGTGTGTGTGCGCGTGTGTTGGCAGTGACGGTATCACAGGTGGGCTCGCTGTATGGCGGCGTGTGTTTTAATAAAGCAGACCTCCTGTGTGCTGTCACACTCAGAGAAGATCAATGTGCATCTGTTTATGTGTGGACATAAGTACACGTTTTAATTTGTTCAGTAGCTTGTGAGGCCAGAATACACTGCCAGACAAAAGGTTTATTTATTTAATGATTATTATTTCACATTTAGCCCCACTTTTCCTGATTGGGTCTCATACACAGGGTGTAGCAGCTCATCCCAGGGTTGTGTAAGGGTTGCTGGTGCAGCGCCGAGGGACGAGCCCCTGAGCGGCTTCCCCTTCCTGAGACTCAGCCAATCGTGCAGCCATGTGTACATCCATATGGAGTTACCACAGCTATAGCTGTACGCTTCTGATTCAGGTTTTCACTTAGTGACTTAGTGACTAGAGCATTTGTCTATTTGATTTAATTGCTGTAGGCTTAAGGGGCGTCCAGATACTTTTGACCATTTATCGTCGATCTGATTTGAGCAAAAATGTGTCTTGTTACCTTTTAATGCCAGAAATTGTTGCAAAGGATTGCATCAGGTGAGCTTAGCAGGCCTAGTCTCAACTGACACGCTGTGCAATGACAGTCGTTTCTCAGTCTTAGACAAAAGTTTGTGCTCACATTGCATGTCGTGCTGATTTGGCAGAGATGGTGGAAACCGAACTCAAAACGTGCTGGAAAAATGAAGCTGTGGCATGTGCTAAAATGTTGGCATATACACGGCTGTAGATGATCCACTAATGTTTTTTGAAGAGCTTAGAACGTCATTTACAAGCTAATATAAAATGACACGTGCAAAAAATGCCACCTGACAGCTACAGAGACCTGGGTTCGAGTCTAGGCATGGGTGCTGCTTAGGTGGAGTTTGCATGTTCTCCCTATGCCTGTGTGGGTTTCCTCTGGGTACTCCAGGGCCTTCGGTCAAAAGGCATCTCAGAAGTGTTCCTGTGTATGTGATGTAGATTGAATAAAGTGAGTATGGAAAAGTAAGTGACTGAGTGTGTGTGTGTGTGTGTGTGTGTGTGTGTGTGTGTGTGTGTGTGTGTGTGTGTGAGTGTGTGAGATGGTGCGTGCACCCAAAGACGTGACCCTTAGCAGGATAATGGGACTAAAACAGGATGCTTTGCTTTGTATATAATATGACACATGATTGCATTAATCAACATTATGTTCAGTGTACAAACAGATCATATTAATAGAGCACTATAATTAGATGTGCACATCGTGTTGAGGTTTAACAGCTTGCAACATCCTGTTTCGGTGGCTTTTTTTGTGCCAGCGGGTGATTAAAGGCCTCTGGACACCTTGAACCGTCATAAATCTTTGCCTCTTTTTTTTTTTCTCTTTTTTTCCAGCTTGTGCTTTTTTTGTAGCGGTGGAAAAGTTGATGGCTTGGAAATGGAAAATATTAGTTGATTAAGCAAAACAGTGCAGTGTTGTGGTTGCTGTGTAGGTGTGAAAATTTCAGAGAAGACCCGACCGTTTACCGCAGGTGACGAAAGGAAGTCGTGTTTTTTTTCTTCTCTGCGAGAACTTTTTGCTTTGTTTTGTTTTTGTTCTCCCTCCCTGTGCTCCACCTGAGGCTTTTTCTGTGAACGGACTTCTTAAAGTCTGATGGTGTAATTGTGACGCTGCCCTGAGGTCTGTTTCTGCTTGTGTGTGGATCAGATGAGCTGCACAAGTTTAGCCTGTAAATGGCTGTTTTGCTCGTAGCGGTGGCGGCACAAACAGCCAGCGGTGTTGGCTAGGGCTAAACATTTCCATTGGGACTCCCTCATGTAGGGAAACGAGAGCCTGGTGTGTGTGTGTGTGATATTTAAATTCAATCCCTGCAGCATTTGTGTAACATCTATTTGTTTAGTAAATAAACAAAACATGTCATTCGACTAGATCAGGGGTACCAGATATTTTAGAGCCTAAAGTTAGTGTGAATTACAGTGAGGCAAAAAAGTATTTAGTCAGCCACTGATTGTGCAAGTTCTCCTACTTAGAAAGATGAGAGAGGTCTGTCATTTTCATCATAGGTACACTTCAGACAAAATGAGTAAAAAAAATCGAGGAAATCACATTGTAGGATTTTTAAAGAATTTAATTGTAAATTATGGTGGAAAATAAGTATTTGGTCAATAACAAAAGTTCAACGCAATAATTTGTAACATAACCTTTGTTGGCAATGACAGCGGTCAAACGTTTCCTGTAAGTCTTCACCAGGTTGGCACACACTGTAGCTGGTATTTTGGCCCATTCTTCCATGCAGATCTGCTCTAGAGCAGTGATGTTTTGGGGCAACACGGACTTTCAACTCCCTCCACAAATTTTCTATGGGGTTGAGGTCTGGAGACTGGCTAGGCCACTCCAGGACCTTGAAATGCTTTTTACAGAGCCACTCCTTCGTTGCCTGAGCGGTGTGTTTGGGATCATTGACATGATGGAAGACCCAGCCACGTTCCATCTTAAATGCTCTCACTGATGGAAGGAGGTTTTGGCTTAAAATCTCATGATACATGGCCCCCGTTCATTCTTCCCTTAACACGGATCAGTCGTCCTGTCCCCTCTGCAGAAAAACAGACCCAAAGCGTGATGTTTCCACCCCCATGCGTCACAGTAGGTATGGTGTTCTTGGGATGCAACTCAGCATTCTTCTTCCTCCAAACACGAGTTTCATCTGGTTTCATCTGACCACATGATATTCTCCCAATCCTCTTCTGGATCATCCATATGCTTTCTGGCAAACTTCAGACAGGCCTGAACAAGTACTGGCTTAAGCAGGGGGACACGCCTGGCACTGCAGGATCTGTGTAGTGTGTTACTGATGGTAGCCTTTGTTACTTTGGTCAGGTGTCACATGTAGACACAGTACCTGAGGGATGTTTCTGATTATCTCCTAGAGCTGCAACAACAAGTCCTACCCAGCCCCGCGATGGACTGGCCTCCCATCCAGGTGATACTTAAACTTGTGCTCTGTGTTCTCTAGGGATTAGTCACTCGATACCCTGACCAGGAAAGGGTGATGGTTATTTTTATTTATTCTATTCAGTTCAACTTTATTGTCATTGCATAAATATTGAGCCAAGGACATGAGTGCAATATGGAATAAATGGTGAATGGATAATAGACAATAAATACAGAATAAACTGTGCATAGAAGTGTGCATATGTAAGGTTGAAAATATATGCAGCAATTCTTCGAGATAGTGTTCAGTCTGAATGTTTGTTTTTATGATCTGGCAGTGTTCAGTAAACAATGATATGAATGCTTGTTTGTCATGATCAGGTGGGTGCTGTTGGTGAGACCAGTTTAACAGCTCAAGGTGAAACTGTTCTTGTAACCGGCTAGTTCACGCCCAAATGTTCTGATATCTTCTCCCACAAGGCAGCGAGCATAGCATGGGGTTGACATGGAGTATGAGGTGATACTGTTGGCTTTTCTCAGGCATCGTTTATTGTATATGTCCTGTATGGATGGGAGGACAACACCTCCCATTCCACAGCAGTACACCTCCCATACTAGACTGTCATGCAGTTGGTCAGGATGCTCTCTGCTGTGGACCTGTAGAAGTTGCAGGCGAGCTGATGTAGGAGGTTTACTCTTCGTAGCCTCCTGAGGAAATTAAGGTGTTGTTGGGCCATTTGATGTCCGGGTGAGATCCTCAGCTGTATGAACTCTGAGGAATTTAAAGCAGTTCACTCTTTCCACCACAGTCCCCTCGAAGATCAGGGGTGTGTGCACTCTGCTCCCCTTCCTGAAATTGACAATCAACTCTTTGGTTTGTTGCCTCTGTGAGAAGTTTCTCCTTCTCTGTGTACACTTACTCATAGTTGTTAGTCATGAGGCCCCCTACTGTCATATCGTCAACAAACAGGGTGATGGAGACAGGGTGTAGAGCATGGGTGATATGCCACAGCCTTGTGGACAGCCTGTACTGCCAGTGAGGGTGGGAGAAGTGTGGCCACCCTAACACTAACAGAATGAGGCCTGCCAGTGAGGAAATCCAAAATCCAGCTGCAAACGTTTTGACTAATTCCTAGAGTCTAGAGCTTGGAGATCAGTCTTAGAGGGGATAACTGTGTTAAATGCTGAACTGAAATTGATGAACAGCATTCTTACATGGGTGTCCTTGCATGTTCAGTGGAATGGTTCATGCAGTAGGAGAACCGATGAGGATCCAAAGTTCTTGGGAGGAAGTTCATAACATGAGTAAGGACCAATCTTTCAAAGGACTTCAGTATGAATGGTGTGAGTTAGGGTGGGGTATTAAAACTTGGTTCTGATTCAGAACTGGTTCCAAAATTTCAAGAACCATGTACCTTTCCCTTTGGACCACATGTTCATCATTTTAAGAGTAGAGATTACTTATGAACAGTAATAAGTGACAAGTTTGGTGTTCCTAGGTCATTGTTTTAGTACATTAAGCCACGTTAAGCTGTGTTCACTATAAGCATTTGGGACTCTCCTGCATTAGCCTGCTGTCTGTACTGAAAGAATAGAATAAAGACATTCTTTATACCTAAACATTTGGCAGATTTGTTCGCCGTTTTGGAATTGAAACTTGGAATCGATAAGAACCAAAGTGGATAAGCAGAATTGGAATTGATAAAATGCAAACGATACCCAGTGCAATTTGGATGACAGACGTTAAGGCATGTGATGTTAGGGGTTTCTTTTGTATGGGTATGGTGGTTGTGGTTTTGAACAGGTGGGAGCAGTAGACTGTGCCAGTGAGAGGCTGAAAATGTCTATGTAGATGACAGCCAGCTGGCTGGCACTCGCTTTCAGGACCCATCCTGGGATGCCATTGAGTTCGGTGGTTTTGCGTGTGGGCACTCTCAACACGGCTCCCCTCACCTCATCTGTAGACAGTGTGGATACTGTTTCCTCTGCAGAAAATAATTATTTTAGGATCATTTCCAGTTTAGGATATTTTCTTGTTTTACGAACTCTTGATGCTACTCTTCTTAGAATTCACGCTGTGTTGTGGAATTCCTTAATTACTGAAACAGTCTGTGTTTCTTTGTGTCTCTGTGTGTGTAGCTGATAAGCCATGCTTATCATTACAGAGAATTTTGGGTCGGTCCTGATCTCGGGGGGTCACCGTGGCTCTTCTGGGGTTACCCAGACTCTGTGTGCAGTCACTTCCTCCAGTTCAGCCAAAGAACACACAGATAAGGAGACTCTGAAGTCTGAGAGTGTGGGAATGTGAGGATAAAAGACACGCCATGCTGAATCATATAACACTTTGGGAAATGGGAAATAAATGGAGAAATGTTTCCTGTCTATCATATTTACATTGGTTGAAACTCTAATGAGACTACTAATCAGAAGGTTGAGGGTTCAGATATCAAGCTGCCATTGTTGGAAGACTGAGCAAGGCACTTGACCTTCCATTGTTCTGCTCAAAGTCATCTCAAACTTCTGTTACATGCAGTAAAACCTGATTCATTTCAGGAATGATGAGGAAAGTTGTGTAAATATTTTTCAGGTTGTGTGTATTGCTAATTGTACAGGCTTGGTGACTCAGCTGGTAGCGTCAGCTGCTGGAAAAGGGCAGTGTCAGAGAGCCTGGGGTTGTAAGGTTGTACTCCTAGTGCCGGTCCCTAGTCTGGATAAATAGTGTAGAGAGGGGTGCATCTGGAACGGCATCCAGTGCAAAAATCTGAGTCAGGTCTAATATGAGGATGGTCTGCTGTGGCAGCTGAAAAAGAATGGTTTTGTATTTGCAGTTGCACACAGATTAAATTCATGCTTGCGTTGTCTTCTTGTCTCCACAGTTAACGAAATAATCCGGAACGATCTGTCCGGCACTTCTGCTCACGCTCACTCGTAGGCAGTCATGAAGATGCCTGACGACTGAAGGGACCAAGACGTCTTCCCTCTGAAGCCATGACCCCTGGACAATCACTGCTGGCTTCGGAAGCTTTCGAAGCTGACAAATCAAAAGACTGTTGAGGAAACTTGACGTCACATGAAAGGCCTTAAATTGAAGGTGTATTAAAGCACCATCAGTGACTTTTTCTCTAACTCTTCTTGCTCTCGCCTTAAAAACATTCAACCTGCTCTTCAGTGGACCAAGATCTTCATGTCAAATTCTTAATGTGTGCGTTTCCGTTCAGGGCTAAGTTTGTCCAGAGCGCATTTAGTAGCTAGAACGTTGTTCTTGTTCTTCTCGTGGGACAGATACTGCAGTGCCTTGCTGCAAACGCAAACCAGGATGCAACTCTGTTCTTCTTTTGTACCTTTTCACCTTCACATTTGTTTACAGTAAAGAAGAAGAAAGGCTGGAATGTGTAGATGTGTGGAAATGTGTGAATAATGTTAGACCCGTCTTTAGACCATGTCTTTTTTACGTCATATACATATAAAGATATCTCATCAGTAGTTCTCTTTGTATAAAAGTGTGTGTTTAATATGCTGTATATACATGCCTTAATGAACGTTCATGTCATTCCTTGTGTAGTGCAGCATGGTCTCTGTGAAACTGGACCACCTCTACCTCCCCGATGCCTAGACACATGTCCCCCTGACACTATCATAGATAAATAGGGTTAACGACAATCATAAGATTCCAGAACAAGAGCATTTAGACCTGAGGCAGTGGTCACCAACTCAAATCCTGAAGATTAATGCCCTGTCCCAAATACTACAGTTAATTTAATACCAACTAATCATGTTGTATATTCACAGAATCCGCTAGTACACTTGACAGTGTAATACTCACTTACCCATAAGTCTAAGCCGAGTCCTAATAAGTCCAAAATCCAAACTCCAAAATCTGAAATTTAAAAAATTTTAAATACTTAATCCAAGTCCTAGTGCTTGAGCTGAGCCTAAGTCAAGTCACGAACAGGATCCCAGAATTCAAGTTATCAAATGAAGGCTAGATCAAGTTCAAAGTTGGATCATAGTACTGGAATCAGGTTTCCTGAAATTAAATCAAGTCCTGAGTGTCCTGAATTGGCTCCTGGTACTTGAGTCGATTCAGTACAACTCCATAACAGGCTCTCTGAACTCAAAACAATCCTGAATGTGGTTTCAGTGCTGAAAACAGGGTCCCAGTACTCTGAAAGAGGTCCAAGTTCTGAAAAGCAGAGACTGAACGGGGTGCTCATGGAAAAACCACAGGCACGGTGCCATAGGATTCTCCTGTGTACCACCTGTCTGTGCTGCAGACTTTTTCCATCCAGCCGTACACTAAAGCAGCCATCATCATGGTGACAGAAGGCAGGCCTGGGCACTGCTCTCCTGTGTGCCCATGGCATTCCAAAAATAACTTCTCTTCCAAAAATGAGTCATGCCTTTCTTCTGGGCACTGACTTTCCATTTTTAAATATAGACACCTTTCAAAAAGGTGAGCAGTCACTTCATTATACATTCTGTAACCTCGGTGAGGCAAAAAATGCCATTTATTCCCAAGGTTAGATATATTATATGTGAGAAAAAGTTTGTGGACCCTCTGGAATGGCCTGGACCTCTGCATTATTCTCGTATATACTCGTATATCTGCCTAAAGACACTTAGTAACCATTTCCACATCCATTCATATTCACTCTTCCTGAGTGGCGTCCTGGCACTTGATTAAACTCCAAGACAACTTCTTAATTGTCTCTCTGCACTCTCAAAACAATCTCTAGTCATGTATTCCAGCCCAGTTTTGAATGGGGTTTCGATGGTCAAGTTGAACAAAGTCAAATGTATTTTTATAGTGCTTTTTCCAGTTGTCTCATAGCAGCTTTACAAATATCTAGGCCCTAATTGAGCAAGCCTAGGGCGACAGTGGCAAGAAAAAAACTTCTTAAAGGCACTATAAGGAAGACACCTTGGGAGAATCAAGACTCAAAAAGTGACTCACCCTCCATGGGCAGCCTAGAAGATATACGTACGAATTCAATTAAGTTACCCAATGAATACGCCTATAGTCATTTTTAAATACACAGAAGCTAAATAAAATTAACAGAGAGAACATATTTAAAGAAAGTATAATACTTAAAATAAAAAATATATAAGAATATATAGACTATGATCAATTAAACAGAATACAATAATACAATATTATGGAGAATATAAACTACAGCATGTGAAAATAATATATATATATATATATATATAGGATGGGGTCCATGTTTTCAAAACAAGCCTGAAAAGGATCCCACTGCTCAAATGGAGAATAAGACAAGGTCCCAGTACTTGGAAAGTCGGGCCATTAATGTACCAAAGTTGAGAATCTTGTTTAAGTCTGTATTTGTACCAGGACTCCATATTAGGTGGTGTTTCTCCAGCAACAGGGTTTGTGACCACTGCTAGGTTTTGTTGTAATTAAACCATTCGTGGCATGAATTATGATTTCTTTTATGGAATACTGCTCTTTGGGCTTTTACTAATATAGCAGAGCTTCATATTCTTTAATAAGCACTGAGCAATATGTTTATTTTGGGGGTTGATTTAGGGTTGGAGACGAAGACCAGCAATAAACAATGCGACACCAAAGGATTTTACTACGTAATCAAAGCATTTTTATATAAATGAGGAAGTGGATTTGACGCAAGAGTTTGGCAGTTTTGGTAGACCAGACCTTTTGAACGTAGTCCTGATAATCACATGGAAGTGTATAAATTGAGACCGAACCTGAGGTGTGACCTTACGGCAGTCTCACTCCTGCTCTATAGTGAAACCTTTCTAGCGCATGCACTTCCTCTCAGTAGCTGACGTTTTGTTCTTTATCGTGACTTTTGGAAAGCTTTGTCTCTGTTGTATCTGAGTGCATGATCGTGTCTGAGATCTTCTTCCTGTGCCTTATTCTGCAGATCTGATTGTATACTTTATTTCTCCCACTTCAGGCACACGGTGGATTAAATCCTGTATCTTCTCTGATATTTATAGAAATCTCAAGGGTATTTTATGTATACAGTATGCTTTCTGCTAATGAAATAAATAAGAATAAAAAACAATTATTTAAACCATGTTCATGACTTGTTGTTTCTATCTGATTTTTTTACAAATATACAGTGGTGCGCAAAAGTTTGTGAACCCTTTAAAATTTTCTATATTTCTGCATAAATATGACCTAAAACATCATCAGATTTTCACACAAGTCCTAAAAGTAGATAAAGAGAACCCAGTTAAACAAATGAGACAAAAATATTATACTTGGCCATTTATTTATTGAGGAAAATTATCCAATATTACATACTAGTGAGTGGAGAAAGTACGTGAACCTCTAGGATTAGCAGTTCATTTGAAGGTGAAATTAGAGTCAGGTGTTTTCAATCAATGGGATGACAATCAGGTGTGAGTGGGCACCCTGTTTTATTTAAAGAACAGGGATCTATCAAAGTCTGCTCTTCACAACACGTTTGTGGAAGTGTATCATGGCACGAACAAAGGAGATTTCTGAGGACCTCAGAAAGAGCTGTTGATGTTCATCAGGCTGAAAAAGGTTACAAAACCATCTCTAAAGAGTTTGGACTCCACCAATCCACAGTCAGACAGATTGTGTACAAACGGAGGAAATTCAAGACCGTTGTTACCCTCACCAGGAGTGGCCAACCAACAAAGATCACTCCAAGAGCAAGGCGTGTAATAGTTGGTGAG